>RJWT010001515.1:0-47717 GCA_004365215.1 Cuniculus paca
ATAAAACCAGATAAAACAAAAGAGTGAAAGCATTACAGGCCTTCAAGTCAGACAACAAATAACCACCAATGGCTACCATAATGTCCCATTTTTCAAAAGAGCTGTTCCTGTCTTCTCACATATTGCAATCAAATAGTAGGAAAGGGACTTAAACCAATCAAATCAAAGAATAAAAGCACCATTGGACTTCAGAACCTTTGCTCCATATTTATCGGGAATTTTGTATCTTATTGAGTCTTTCAGTTTCTTACACTAGGGAGAGTATGTGGTGTTTACACATGTGAGTTTGGTTTATTTCACTTATGAGTATGGTCTCAAGTTGCATCCATTTACCTATAAAAGCCTCAATGTGATCATTCTTAATAGCTGAATAGTACTCCATTGTATAAAAGTACCTAGGGATTATTTTAATGAGCTGTGGTAATACATGCTCACAACTGTTGTTTTTTTGTGTTTTTTTTTTTGATGTAGATATCTTAATACACAATGTTGCAAATCATGCATACATACATAAAAGAGTGACTGAAAATCCAAGATGCACCCATGGAATTGAATGTGATAGACTAAAAAGAATTCATTTTAAGGTTTTAGATTTTGCAGTGCAATGTAACTTTTAAGAAACTGTAACTTACTAAGTTTCTGAATGGCATCAAAAGCAAATATTCACTATGTTGTGAATAAATTATTAAATGAAATGCATTTTTACTTTTTCCAATGGTATCTCAGTAGCTGGCTATATTTTTTCTTATGCTTGAATGAAAACAAAATATTGTAAGAGATTTAATGCAGAAGCAGATATAAGACCAGCTGTCTCCTTAAAGACAGAAGAGTTTTCAGTAATGTAAAATGGCTCCACTTTGTTGTTCAGGAAAGTATAGGTGTTTTTCATGAAAGTGGTATTTATGTTAATACATAATGAGTGTATTATTGTATTAAAACGAATTAATAACTAAATATTTTTAACTCTTTTCAATTTTAATTTCTAGTAGGATAAAATTTAATAGATACAACCCATAAAGTTTTCTGTGGTATTAAAACTTTGTGAGGGCTGGGGATTTAGCTCAGCAGCACAAGTGCCTGCCTGGGAAGTGTGAGGTTGTGAGTTAGATCCCCGGTACCCAAAAACAAACAAAACAAAACAAAACAAAACAAAACAAAACAAAACAAAACAAAACGACTTTCTGTGCTCTTCAGTAAATTTTAGAGACTAAAGATATTCTGAGACCAGAAAGTGTGAGACTCACTGATTTTGAAGAGTAGACTTCAGGCAAGGTACTTGGTATAGGGACAAAATATGAGTTTTGCATTAAATAGCCAGGTTCAAGTTCTATATCTGTTATTTCCTGGTAGGAAATTATTACCTTCGTTGAGCAAATGTTAATCCCTCTGAGATCCCAGGTTCCTCATTTATAAAATGATGATAATAAAGTTATTTTGTTTCTTAAAGTGAAGTTAAGGAGCTGTTTGAGCTTTTTGTTTTTTTGCATTGGGTGTTCTAAAGACTAATAGACGTAACTACTAGAAATCTTAAAAAAGAGGTTGTGACATTATTTGTGAATATTATTTTCTGCATATTTTGTCTAATACTTTTTCCCTTGAACCATTACACACATTTTTCAAGTATTTGTGTAAACTTAGTTTTACAATTAGGCAGTAAAACTAATTCAGAACATTTACTTAAGCTTAAGACAGATGGTAATCCTATAAAAAGATGGCGTATATTTTTGGAAGTAGAAACAGAAACAGATACTCTTAAAAATTCCAGAATGATTTTTGCCTAGAAAATGTAGGAAAGAGATAAAAGATCATATTGCCTAATAGAACTTTTTATAGTTTCTAATGTCTAGTGTTGAATTTTGTTTAACATTAGTAGATTGGGAGTTGAAAAAGGAATAATTTTCTGATACATAACTGCAAATTACTTTTCCTGTGATTATGCGTCTTTGGTTTTCCACGTTATGGATGTGATAGTGGGAAGCAGAACTGCTTGAACCCCAAATTTAGTGGGGTTAATCTAAATGTGAATACATACCATCTCAAAATCAGTGGATTCTGCTGTTAGGGAAGTTACAGACAGCTTCATCCTTGGCTGGGAGATGGAATTCTTAGTGAGTCTCCTTCGTATTCACCTTAACATTTAAAAGGAGCTGGTGCTTCAGGTATTTCACTTTTTGTAATACTTGACACTAAGAGTGTTTTAAAATTACTTTTTAAAAAATGGAATTGATGTGCTCAGTCCCCTGATTGGTTTCTGAGTAGTTCGTAGTATTTCATGCAGATTCTCTGCCCACTACCCACCAGCCAAATGCTATCTGTAACAAAAAGTGAACATCTGTCAGATTTCTGTCTTTTCTGTCAACTCCCACCTTATGTTGCCATTATGTTACTAGTGGTTTTACGTTACAATCCATCCATTCATAAATCTGCTTCTACTGGATCAGGAGATTATAAATAGGTTATTAGTCTGCATATTCCTACACAGTGCTGTTATGCTTGTAGTAGGGTAAATGCAGAGTGAATAAATGAATGCGATTAAAGTTAAGCTATAGTCTTCTGCTGAGTAGCACTTAAGCTACTAGGTAAAGAGATTCAACCTGCAGGCATTCTCTAGGCACTGAATGTGTGATAGTGAATGAGTTCTGTTCTCAAGAAACTCCAGAGTATAAAGGGACATTTTTAGATAACACAGATTATGGGATTATTTTTATTTACTTTTAAAGATGTTTAAAATACGCAGTTGAAGAAAGAACTTGTCAATTCTCTCAGTTCTATGTACTGCCTTTGTTGAATGTTTTGCTGGCACAGACTGTTGAATGGGCAAGGAGGAGGGAAAAAGGAGTGGTCAGAATTATTGCTGAGATTGGATCTTTATAGAATTCGAAAAGCTATGAACACTGGCTCATATATTAAGAATAAAACAAAAAAAACAAGTTGCAAAAGAGAAAGGAAGGTAGACAGAGGCTTGGAGGTTTTTTTGGTAGCGGGAATTGAACTCAGGACCTCATGCTTGCCAGGTAGGTGCTGCGCTGCTGAGCTGTATGCCAGCAAAAGACTTGTTTTCAAGTAGCATCAAATACTGAATGCCCATTGTGTAGCAGATAGTGTTCTGTTCTGCAGGAAATAAAAAAGTTAAAAAAAAAAATCCCTGTCCTGACAGCATACTTTCTTAAGAAAACTCTTGGGCATTCTTGTTCAGAAATTAAAGAATCAAACTAAGTAAAATAAAAATTTGGTAGAAAGTTTAACTTGAAAAATAAAATCTTTTACAGATACTTAAATGTGTTTTGTTTTGTTTTAGAAAATGGCTCCAAAGGTCAAATGAAACTGGAAAAACCACATAGATACAGCATTGAAGCCTCTCCAGATGTTTGGGGATAATATTCCAGGAGACAATTGGTCCTTGTGGATTAATTAACTAGTCATAATGAAGAAAATTAGTCTTAAAACCTTCCGGAAATCTTTTAACTTGAATAAAAGTAAAGAAGAAACTGATTTCATGGTAGTACAACAGCCCTCAATAGCCAGTGACTTTGGAAAAGATGATGCCTTGTTTGGTAGCTGCTATGGTAAAGATATGGCCAGCTGTGATATAAACAGTGAAGATGAAAAGGGAGGAAAAAACAGATCGAAAAGTGAGAGCCTAATGGGTACGCTAAAAAGGCGACTTTCTTCTAAGCAGAAGCCAAAGGGCAAGGGCAGCACACCGTCAGGAAGCTGCGCCGACGAGGACACCTTCTCCTCCTCCTCAGCACCCATTGTCTTCAAAGATGTCAGAGCGCAGAGGCCCATCAGGTCTACTTCCCTCCGCAGTCATCACTACAGCCCCACGCCCTGGCCGCTCCGGCCCACAAACTCCGAGGAGACTTGCATCAAAATGGAGGTGAGAGTCAAAGCCTTGGTTCACTCTTCCAACCCAAGTCCTGCGTTGAATGGTGTTCGAAAGGATTTTCACGACCTTCAGTCTGAAACTGTATGCCAAGAGCAAAATAATTCTCTTAAGAGTTCTGATTCTCCCAATGGAGACTTGCATCTCCACCTGGATGAACATGTGCCTGTAGTTATTGGACTTATGCCTCAGGACTACATTCAGTATACCGTGCCTTTAGACGAGGGGATGTATCCTTTGGAAGGATCGCGTAGCTATTGTCTGGACAGTTCTTCGCCCATGGAGGTCTCTGCGGTTACTCCTCAAGTGGGAGGGAGCTCTTTTGCTGAAGATGAGAATCAGGTAGACCAGGATCTAGTCGTTGCCCCAGAGATCTTTGTGGATCAGTCAGTAAATGGTTTGTTGATTGGCACCACGGGAGTCATGTTGCAGAGCCCCAGAGCAAGTCATGATGATGTCCCTCCACTTTCACCTTTGCTACCTCCAATCCAGAATAATCAAATCCAAAGGAACTTCAGCGGACTCACTGGAACAGATGCCCATGTGGCTGAAAGTATGCGTTGTCATTTGAATTTTGATCCTAACTCTGCTCCTGGCGTTGCAAGAGTTTATGACTCTGTGCAGAGTAGTGGTCCCATGGTTGTGACAAGCCTTACAGAGGAGCTGAAGAAACTCGCTAAACAAGGATGGTACTGGGGACCAATCACACGCTGGGAGGCAGAAGGGAAGCTAGCAAATGTGCCAGATGGTTCTTTTCTTGTTCGGGACAGTTCTGATGACCGTTACCTTTTAAGCTTGAGCTTTCGTTCCCATGGTAAAACACTTCACACTAGAATTGAGCACTCGAATGGTAGATTCAGCTTTTATGAACAACCAGATGTGGAAGGACATACATCTATAGTTGATCTAATTGAGCATTCAATCAGGGACTCTGAAAATGGAGCTTTTTGTTATTCAAGGTCTCGATTGCCTGGATCTGCAACTTACCCTGTGAGACTGACCAATCCGGTGTCTCGGTTCATGCAGGTGCGCTCTTTGCAGTACCTGTGTCGTTTTGTTATACGTCAGTATACCAGGATAGACTTAATTCAGAAACTGCCTTTGCCAAACAAAATGAAGGATTATTTACAGGAGAAGCACTACTGAAAGGTTGAGAACCCTGCATCTTGCACTTTGGGGAAAAAAAAGAGATTGAAATACAGTTTACAAACTTTCATTGCCATCAAAATACTTTGCTGCCATAACTATTTTAGTTTTGTGTGTAACAGTCACCAATTTTTTAGGGGTGGGGAAGTGTCTGCGAGGTGTCTTGGGTTTATTTTGGTTCTTTCGAAAGGGATGTCTTGAGGGTCTAGAAGTGTGAATTATCTTTCATTAATGTGCAGATTAATCATAATGTGAATTATCAAATTCTTATTGCCCCCCCAGTCCTTTGCTGCTATCCACTGTGATTTTTATGCATTAAAAGCACATTTCATGTGTATTCAACCCTAAGTGAAGTTGAATGAAGCTTATAGAATGAAAATTGCTTTGTCTTTTTGAATGACCCATTTTGAGATGTTGAATAAATGTGTGTAATAAAATAATTTACATATACACTGAAAATGATTTTTTAAATCTCATACTTTAGAAAGATTTATTTAGATTTATGAATTGACATAATCTTGGTTAATGGAATGCAAATCTGCAACATATCTTTTACAACACTTTTCTAAATTATTTTTAAAATAGTGCTGGTTTTTTTTTGATCGTGAAAACCTGAATTTTTCTGTTGCCTTCATTTTCATCTTGTGGTTTGTGTATTTTAATAAATGGCCTTACATTAAAAAATTGTAAAGTAATATAAACCACCAGTTTAGAAATCGTTGCCTTTTCTGTCATTAAACTCGGGTACAAATTGGCATAAAGACCTGTGGAACTAGAACTATCACTATCACTACAGAAATATGTGATGATCATGGTTTCCTGAGATAGAGCTTTTGTGTTATGTGTACTTTCCTTTTTTGGTTAAATGTTTTATCTGCAATTTAGTCGGCATTTTTTTGGGGTGAACTTGATTGTACAACCAATTTTTATAAATGGACTGGATTCTTTTATAACAGTAAAATTTTAAGTCTATTTGAATATAAAAAATAGATTGTTTTAAAGTTGGATTTAATTTTTTTTATGTAGTTGGTGTTAAATTGTGCTAGATTTGTCCATTTCTCAGTAAAAAACAACGCTTAATGAGTTTAGCTGAAAAATTTTGGGAATTGTGGAGCATCATGTCAAAAATACTAAGCCCATGTCAGATATATGGGAGTTTTGTTTCCTGCCATATATACTGCTATTTAAGAATAGGGTTTTTGTTTTTAAGTGAGCTGCATTTTAAGGAATTTGACATCTCTTTGGTGTTTCATCTCCTAGATTCAGTCATTGGGATGTTATACCTAAGAATTTTTAAGTGCAGAGCATTCATTTATTTCACAGTTCCGTAGTGTAGTATCTTAGGATTGTTCTGTTCAGAAAATGTTTCCAGCTACACAAGTTTTAAAAATGATTCCATCTTGGATGAACATGTAATTTGTGATGTTTCTTCGTTTGTCAAAGTTTTCCTTTTACCCTCCCTGTTTTTTTAATTTTTAAAAAAATCCCCCCGCGCGCCCCTTTTTAAAAATGAAGGTAAAAGTATTCGGTCGAACTTACTGGCTTTATCCTTCAAACATATCTGTGTTCTCAGTTTTTTTCTGTATTTGCTTTTTAAAGTCAGAACTGAGATGTTGCCAAGAAAAGGCACAATGCCATAATACCATAGTGTTATGATATTTTGACCTAAAAGGGAAAAGGGACTTAATTTTGGTGGGATATTGATTGTATCTTGTTATAACATCTTCTCTTTCATTTTCTGTTGTTTTCATCTAACGAGATAAAATAGAGTATACTATAATAATATAATTTAAGTGTTCACTGTAAGCTATTTGGATTAAGAACTATTGCAGAGTTGTAAGCTTGTTATCAAATTAATGCAAGACATTTAATTATTTTTTGCAAAACTATTTATTTTTAAGCAATTGAAAATACATGTGGGGTAAGTGGAATGTCCCTCTGCATCTGTGTTAGATGGCAGGTGTTGCCGCAGAGTTGCTGTGTAGTAACGGTAAATGTCAGGCTGGCATCTCTGTATCTCCTGAAGCATTTGCATATCCTCCTGGGAGTGAATGGTGCGCAGTCCCTGGACTGCACCCACCTGTCTCACGTGGGTGGACCTTGGTCCCTGCATTTTCTCATGATACCATACGTTTAAGATCTGCCCATTTAGTTTCAAGATCATTCTTATTTTCATCTGAATGTTTTAAAAACTGTATTTTCTGTTTTTTTGGAGGGCAAGTGCTGATACTGTTCTAATTCAGAAAGCAAATTTTTGATGTGCTTTTCTGTATTCATAATATAAAATATCTTAAAATAGTATGCCCTATTCTAATCCAGTTTGAAGTCGTTAGGTTCTGATGATGTGTTTGCCAAAAATTAAATTTACAAACAGGTATGTACAAAATTTTCTGAGTTTGTGTAGAGAGGCAGCCAACTGATAGAGGTAGTAAATCATAATGTGGAAGATTGGCTTTATGTGATACATTGACAGTCTGATAAAATACGAAAATGGAGGAAAATCATCCTGTAGCTTGGTCTAGATGTAGTTTGCAAATTTTTGCATTTTGTTGAATTTAGATGATACGAACAAAATCTGTAAGTGATTAAATATATACTTTTAAAAATCTGAGCTTAAAGTGAAAAAGAAAACAGGAAAGCTGTATCCGTTTTCCACAATAAATGAATCAGAGCATTTTTTTTTAAATCAAATACTTCATCAAAAAACATGATGGAGGCTGGAAGCTATTTTGAGGTTAACTAGGACACTATTGTGCATTTTCTTAAATAATAAGAAAGCTGTAGAAAGTACTTGAAGAATATCTTACTCTTTCTACTTGGTGCAATAATCTAAAAATTTAGAAGGTCACGTATTTTATCACAGGAAATGATCATAGAACTAAAAATAGTTTTAAGGAAACCAGCTACACAGGACAGCCCTCTTGCTATTGAAGAAAATCATGTGCCAAAAGGCTAAATCATTGGCATATAGGAAATAAAACACAAAGTAGACATTATATTTTCTGAGCCAGTAATGTTGAAACAAAGTGAAAGTCACTAAAAATCTTAAATAGATTTATGCAGTGTCTCTGCTAGTGCTATAAGTCTCTAACAGTGCTTTCAGGAATGCCAATTTTGATTACCTTTCTCATTGTGTATGAGGTAATTGCTTTATGAATTACTCAAAATATATTTTGATTTAAATCTTAATCGCTTTTCATTGAGTATGACGTATTAATTTGAAAATGAAATTACACTACCAGCAATAGACAATTTTGTTGCATACTCTAATAAGGAACAGTAGCCAGTTCCACAAATAACTAAAATTCTAAAGGTATTGGTACGCTAGTAATCACAAATTTGGTTTAATACTTTTTTAATCCTGTAAGAAAATTTTTTATAAACATCCTTTTTATTGATGCGTCATAACATGGCAAAAGTATGTAGTTGCTGTTTCTGAAAACTGATCCAAACTCTACATCCAGAGGTGTTGGGAAATTCTTATAGAATTTTGTAATAGTACATATGTTGGGTTAAAGAAATTTCATAGTTGTTGGAGTGCCATGAAATTAATACTTGCAATCCAGATTGCTGTAGTTTACACTTTTTCTGTATGTTTCAAATCAGGTGTGTACCATTTGTACTGAGAACACCACAGAATGAACTATCCAAAGTCCATTGATTTTAATATGTGTTTTGGTTTGTAAACAAATTATAGTAATTTCTTGCACATTTTTGGAAATTATATAAGAATTTACGTATCTGCTTCTAGATACAATGTGTAAATAAAAATTTCATTCACAAGATCTGCCTTGTAGTCTATTTGATATACTCATATAGTATCTGACATTAATAAATATCTGGTTAACTAGATAGTTTCTGGATGTCTCATGAAGTGGGCAGATACTGGAGAATGGGAGCCAATGTATTTTAGTAAAAAAAAAAAAAAAAGAAAAAATCATGTCCCTAAAAGAGTCAGATAAATGAAGAGTCAGCCAATGGTGGTAATATACCAAGGCTTTCAACATAAAGGTTGGGGTGAATTAGGAATATCTTAATAAACAAAAACACTACATTGAAACTAAATGGTAGTGAAACCTTACTAAAAGATGTTTAGGTTGAGTGATAAAATGTTTGGATTCCGAATTTTAAAAAACATTGCCGTTACTTAGTAGTGTTTCATAGACACAGAACAAGTCATGTAAGTGCATTTTGGTGAGGTCATTCAGAAACCGTTCCATGGGAAGGTTTCTTATATCCACTGAAGTCCATGCTTTTAAAGTTCTTAAGCATCATGTTGGGTTAACAGTTGCTTTGAAGCTTTGTTCCATTACTTTTTACTTAAAAAATGAATACTTCAAAGATAACTTTTAACCTGATGTTGTCCAGAATGTGCTGCAGAGTTTGACTTTAGTAGACTGAGTAATGCGGAACTCCCACCACGTTTTTCAGAGCTGGTATCAGTTGGCAACATTGCTATTAATGTCATACTTGAACTGCTGGTGATGGTACTGTGAGACAAGAATGGTCATGCTTTAAGAACTGTGGAAAAAACTGCACTTTTAAACTGTGGGCAGTTTAATGTCTATGATGTTTATTTTCTTCAATATAAAATATATAAAATATTGCAAGAAGACAAAGGTATAACATCCCTCGTAATTTCCAGATCATTATTTGATAATTAAGATCCCCCACATGGAGTCAGAATGATTTGCCAAAATTATACCTCTGTGGTGACTAAGTCATCAAATCCTAAGATGTGACCAAACAATATATACTTGAATGCTACAGATTAGCCAATAATAGTCATTCCATTGAATACCGTCTTCTCCGTTGCTGAGAAAGGAATACTTCACACCAAAAGTTAAAGGAGGAAAGGTTTATTTGGTTCACAGTTTATAGAGGTTTGAGGTTTGTGACTGGCTCCTAAGAAGGGTGGCATGGTGGTGAGAAAAAGTTCATGGCAGGCGGAAGTCAGCAAGGTAGCAGACTACAGGCAACAAGGAGTGGCACTGTCTCACAGCTTTTCTAGCCTACCTGCCCTTAAGGCAGGAAGCATTCACACCCAGGGTGGGGCACCCTTAATCCTACCTAGCACTGTGCCAAACCAATCAGTGAACGAATTTAGTGATCACACACCCTTGATTGCAGCATTACACATTCCAAATATAGCCACTCCCAAAAAGCCCACCTGTGACTGCATGAGGCTTTGAGAGGACATCTAGACACAAGCCATAACAAATGCCTTACATAAGCTGACATCAAAGGTAAGATTGAACTTTCAGTGGCACAGAGTCAGATGTAGGAGGTGCAGATCTGCAGCCTAGTCCTTGGCTACCCATCTAGAATGTGTTCAGGAGAATGGTGAATTTTGTAACCGGCCCCAGCATCTTGTTCTGAAACTCCACCTATGTAGTCCCAAGACGTGAGGAAGCAGAGGCCCTCCATAGCTGGATAGCTACTGTCAAAAGAGGAACAGCAAAAACGATGGAAGTCCTCCCTGCTCTTGCAGGTGACAGATAGTGTCCACCGTGATCCAGAGCACTTTCAGACTGTTACTGTTGAGCCAAAGGTGAGCTTCCAGAGGTGGAGGTAAGAGGTGGTTCTTGAAATGCAGCCCAGGGAGTACTCGGGAGTGTGAATGTCTTGGTGGACGTGGCTGTCAATGAAATTTTTATTCTTCGCCACCAGAGAAGAAGGAAAGGGAAAGAGGGAGTTGCCAAAGACGCCTTTGTTTGTGGGAGGTCCTTGCAGTCAGAAGTTCACGTAGGAGTGTGGAAGTAGATACACATGCATTTATGAAGGGGAAAGACCTGCTGCTACCATGGCTGATGAGTCACTGGAAACAGAGGCAGCTTCAGGATTTGCCTAATTTATCATCATGCTTACCAGAGCCAGCTTCTTTTTCACTTAAATTCGTAACCTTTTCTTTCCTGTCATAAGTGTTTACTTTTCATAAGCTTAACTTTCTGGATCAAAAATGGTTTAAGCTTTTGTTCAATTGAACTTAAATTTACTAGAACCTGCTACTTGGCCTCCAGTAGGTGTTTTTTTCCCTCTTTCTAATATTTACCCTTATTTAAAAAAGAACTTTATTTTTAAAAATTTCCCTGTAAGAGCAGGGTGTGGTAGTGAACACCTGTAATCCCAGCGCTCGGCTGACTAAGGCAGGGGGATCACCCTGAGTTCCAGGCCAGCCTGGGTTATGCAGTGAGTTCAAGGCCAACCTAGACTATGTAGTGAGACCCTGTCTCAAAAAAGCAAAAACAAAACAACGAACAAACCCTCAACCAACACAAACCATCTCTGTAGTTTCTTTTGGGGCTTTTATTTTTTAATTTCAATTTGTAGTTTGAAGGGTTACCTGACATGAACCATACTTTTAAAGAAATGGGTTTTATTTACTCCTCCTTGAACATGACTTACCTGCTAATGGATGCAGAGCTGCTTGGGCACTGGATGCTTCCCCGCCTTTCCCCTGCCCCAGGACAGTTGTTATAGACCTTCACCTGTGAGACGTCACAGTTCAGGAGGGCTTTGTTCTCAGGTCATCTGTTTCTTTGTGGAGATAGCAGATTTGATGGAGTGGAAGTATTGGTTTATGACTTACACGGTTTGGTTTTCATAGGAATATCAGTATGAATCTCCAGATAGTCATTGGCTCAGAGGGGAAAATATGGCTTTTGCATATTAGGATTTGGTTACCAGGGAAGTTAAATATAGGGACCCCTGGGAGTACCCAAACCTGACATAGGCAAAGGACCAATAGAAGCAACTGAAAAAGCAATTTGTCTCTGAGCACAGCTGAGCTTTGCTGCCAGTTTTGTATGAGGCTGCTTTTATTCCTACCTAGAACCAGGCAGCCTTACCACCACTTCTGGCAGAATCATGTAAGTGTCCTCTTGGGAAAGGCTCCCTCACCTTGTAAAGGCTAAGAAAAGCTGGCTAGAGCAAGGATTATTTCAACACAATTTATTGCCAGCGCAAATCCTAGACATCATTTTGAGCTGTCCTATCCCTAGTAACTTTAGCTAGAAAATAGGGCAAATCTTAAACTTGGAAGATTCTTTTTGTTTATGAGCCATGGATCTCCCCGTAGTAAGAGATTCAGTGGAAACATAGATCTGTATTGTGGCTTATTTTGGTATCTCACTTGTTACCATGCATTTATAAGGTTCCACTCAGAGACACCAGATTAGGTCACAAGGTAAATTTTTATAGTTCTCTTAAATCCACTGAATTCCATCATAGAATCTGAGAAAGAAATCTCTTTTTGCTTGTGTGGAACTGCCTTCTTGCTTAAATACTCTTCCTTTTGGCCCTTCTTTATCCCTAATAATTTCAAAATTTGACATCTCTGATCTCCATTGAGGTATGTCATCACAAAGCCACCTGTTCACCTAATGTCCGGGATGCCTCATCTCTCTCTCTCCACTGTTGTACTCAACAATCTTACTTTCTTGTGGTTGGCAAGTGGTGAACACCATCTGGCCAAGAGAGTTACCAAACTAATACTGTCTTTGAGGTGTGACAAGTTCCTAAAAGGCAATAGAAGTTCATCTAGCATCAGTGGAATCAACAGATGAAGCTAGAAGTGGATTTTGCACCAACTCTTAGTAATAGCATGCACATAATTGTGCTTGACCTACAGTAGGTGCTAATACTTAACATATGTAGCTCATCTTCAGAACAACCCCATGGAAGGCAGACATCCTTATTGGAAACTGAGGCACAGAGGTGAACCTCCCCAAGGTCACAAAGGTAAGTGATAGAACCAGATTACAAACTCAATCTGATTCCAAAATCAAAGCACTCATTCACTGTTACTCTTTCAGATTTGTATTATTTTATGTTTATTTCTGTGATCGTCACAAGTGAGTCACCTGCTATTTTCTCCTCCAGGGAACTACTGTATTCTGTAGCTTAAAAAAATCCATAGTACGAAGAATGGCAGAAGTGACCTTGTATGAAGGCTTGACTAGATAGCATTATTGATGGGATTAATCTTTTATGATGAGGAAAGGGACCACCACTTTCCCTTTATGACTGTGCAAAGATTCAATTAAAAAGAAAATTGTCTAATATAAAAATGTTAGAACAAATTTTGGTGAAATTCAGTTGTAATTCTTGAGAGGACTTCTCCACATGATTGGGACATATGAAAGTGCTAATTCTGCTTTTTTTACTAATGTGTTTAGTCAATTGCCTGAGATGTTTATTGTGGCCTCTTTAACCAGCAGCTACGGTTTTATGATTTACAGCAGGCCAAAGACTCTACACTTTTGCTTTTGACTTTCCTGTACTTTGCTAGGCCAGTTCTCTTCTACTTCCTGTCATTTTGTTGTAAGCACACCCTGAGCAAGCACTTCCTTTCAGCAACAGTTGTAGCAGTACTCTACATACCCAGTGTTCTATCTTCTATGTTTGCATCTAAGTATGAAAATTAGCCACCTGCATTAGCAGAGCTTGATTGTAGTTGTCACAGGAAAATTTCCCTCTTCATTTCTGTACTGGGAAGTAGCAATTTATATTATGCCTAGCTAAATATCATTAACATGAATAATCTGTTGGTCAAAACCCTCAGAATAGATGTCCTAAACCCTATCAGCATTTGAGATTAACTTGGACTGTTTGGGGAATTAACATATTAGGATAAAACTGAAGGTTGCTAAAGACTACTTAAAATACATTTTAATGGTTTCTCATTGTGCAAATCTCAGGGCAAATGAATTCTCTCTGTCTTTTAAAAGGAATTATTTTTGTTCTTTTGAAAGACATGTTTAATACATGTAGGATTTGATGTCAGTTTTCTTGTTCTTTTTAAGCACTTTAAAAATGTTCTGTTGTCTTTTGGACTCTATTAATTTCTGATGAGAAGTTAGCTGCCATTTATCTTGTTAATTCTCTGCAAGTTATGTGCAATTCTCTCATCCCCATAAACTTTTAAGGCCTCTCTCTCTCTCTCTGTCTCACTAGTCTGATTATGATGTGCCTGGGTATAGTTCTCTTGGTTTTTATCTTGCTTGTAGTCTGTGATTTTTCATCACTTTTAGGGAATTTTTGGTCTTTATTTCTGCAAGTATTTTATTCTTGTTCTTTCCAGGACTATTAATCTCATATTTGTTTTCCTAAATGTCAGTGAGGCTCTTTATTCTTTACCATTTTTGTCAGCTCTGCAGATTTTACGGTTTCTATTGATTTGGCAGTAAGTAACCAACCTTCACATTTACAGTCTCCAACTTGATATGAAGTCTGCATGATAAATTTTTCATTGCAGATACTGTACTTTGAGGTTGTAGCATTTCCATTTTTCAGCTGATATTTCCATCTGGTTCCATTTCTATTATCTTTTTTGTCTATTGTGTGCTTTAGGGTCCTTTGTCCTTGTTTTTAATATATTGATAATTTTTGTTAGATGCTGGACGGTGACTAGATTCTTTTAGAGCTTGATTGTACCCGTTAATGTTATCTGACCTATTTCAGTTTTCCCCTTTTATGGCGTAGCTCTTGACCCTGCAGTAAAGCCACTCTAGGGTCTCGATATAATGTTTGAATGTTTACCGAGATAAGTCTACTTGAATTGCAGTGTCTGTCTCTCCAGGACTTCACAACTGATGTTTCTCTGGTTCTTTAGCCTCTTGTTATTGTTTTCTTCTAGAATTCTTTCTTTCAGCTTTTTATTTTATTTTATTTATTTTTTATGTACTGGTATTCAAATCCAGGGACACTCTACCACTGAGCTACCTTCATAGCCCTTTATATTTTTTATTTTGAGACGGGGTCTAAGTTGTCCAGAAGGGACTTGAACTTCTAATTCAATCTCAGCCTTCCTGAGTGCTGGAATTACAGGTATTTGGCACCATGCCTGGCTTTTAAAATTTTTTTTTTCAATTTCAGAATTGTTGAAGTCTTATCCTTTGTGAAAATTTTCAGAGTCAGATGATGTAAGGGATTCTTTTATGATTCTTTCCTTTCTAGGGTTTTACCCCTACCTGTCCAAGATGGTTTGATAATTCCGAATGTTTAACTTGTCTCTCTACTTGATAAGCTTGCCACTTCTACACTGAACCTTTTGTCAGTGTGCTGCAATTTGGAAAATGTACTCAAGGAAAAAATCAGGGTATAGGTGAAGCTCACCTGTTGTGTTTTCCTATCTTGAGCACTGGAGCCCATATACTCCTACCTGTAGTGCTTTCTTCATGTTTTCCTGTAGTTGTTTTTGGTGGATGGTTAATCAAAAATGAGATAGGTTTTCATGGGCAGCACTAGAAGTCACCATCTGATAACTGACATACTGTGTTTACTCAGGTGGGTGTTTATTGCCACTGTATCCCTGCCTTCCCCCTCATTAGAATTTAAACTCTTTAGGGAGAGCAGTTTGTTCCATTCATTATCTCCTGACATAGATGGGGCCAACAATATGAAAGGTATTTGACAAATAATTTTATTGTATTTAGTAGTTTAGAATCAAACCTTGGAATACAGAGAAGAAGAAACAAAAACAAACAAAAAAACTGTTGATACCAGAAAATTTGCTGAGAAAATAAAATTCAGAGTGAGCAGGTGGCAGTCACTTTATGAAATACAAGTCTTACACTTTGTATAGTCTCAAAAAAACAAACTTGCCTCAGATAAAGTTAAGTCTCACGTGGAGAGGTGAGACTGGTCATTCTATACTGGAGTGAGGCAGACTCAGACCTAAGATGTGTTACTGATAAGAAAGCCTGCTGTTCTCAGTGAGGGCTGACATCACAAAATTTCACAGATGGCGTGGCTTACACAACATGCATCTCTTTCTCATGGTTCTGGAGACTGGAAGTCCAAGATCAAAGTGCCAGCACAGTTGATATCAGGGAAGGGCTCTATCCTTGGTGTGCAGATGGCCACTTTTTGTGGTGTTTTCATATGCTCTATCCTTGGTGCATACAGACAGGTGTGTAAGGATGTGTGTGGGACTGTGGATGCAGGGAGAGGACACTTCTTATTATAAGAGCATTGGTCCCATTGTGAGACCCCTACCTTCCTGACCTCATCTAACCCTGATTTCCAAAGGCCATACCTTCAAATATCATAACATTGGAGAGTAGGGGTTCAATATATCTTTTGGAGGAACATGAACATTTATAGACTATTTCAAGTGGCAAAAATGGATTTTATCTGGGAACTATTGCAATGAGGGAAGAGACCTTAGAATAGAACCAATCTGAATTCCAGACACAGCATGGATCAGGGGTGACATATAGCCAAGGAGCAGGGTGCCATCTGTGTGTGGAACTTGGCTCAAATCTCAGCTGACAGCTGACAGGCCTCTTTTCTAGCTTTTTAACACAATCTCCTACCCCATTTGTGTAGCCCCAAACTCCTCTTGTTCTCCAATTTAGTGAAAAGGTTAGTTGTAATAGATGGCGTATACGATTCTATGATAGACATTTTGGTGGTCTAAAAATTTTGGACAAACCCAATCCATTACCAAGAAGACCCAGTCAGTATCTGAACAGGATCATTTCAGGAATGGAAATCCCTTGTTTTTGTTTTGCCCCTGCCATCTTTAAATCCAGGAGTCTTCTGACTGAAACCTAGCTTTTTTTCTCTCTCCAGACATGGTATTTTATTAGATTTACATCACACTTGTACATGATATTTTGTGATCTAATAAAATCCTCTTTTCAAAAACAAGATTTGACCCTAGCATGGTGACACACACCTCCAATTTCAGCACTTGGGAGGTTGTGGCAGGAGGATTGATGCAAGTTTGAGGCCAGCCTGGGGTACATAGTTCAAGGTCAGCCTGAACCCCAAAGTGAGACCTTGTATCAAAAATAAAACGAGATCTGACTTTTTTGGTGAAAAATTCAATTCTAGAATATGTCTTCCACCTTTAACTTGTGAATAGATTAAAGGTAAAAGAAAATTTAACTTGCTGAAACTATTGTGTTACAGTTTTAAATCCACGGCCTCCTTTACTTTTTTCTGGCACAGTGGTGCTCTTCCTTATGGATTTCTAAATAAGCCATTTTAATGGAAAAAATGTGTTAAGACAGGAGGCAGAAACATACATCAGTACTTTGCTCTGCTGGGACTCTGGGACTTTCAGGAAATGTGCTTGTGCAACCCAAAATAATTTGCAAATTAAATTTTTTTCCTATGCCTTTGATCACTTTCTGAGTTGTCCTCTTGTTTGACCCAGGAATTGGCCTCTTTCTTACATGGGAATGTTTTTTTAAGAAAGCAACAAGATTTTGAAATCAAACTTTGATCTATATCCTTTGATTATGGGAAAAATATGAATGTAATTTACCTATTAGAAAATGTGTAATTTTTAAAGCTTTCAGTTGGCAAATACAGCTAAAATGTAGTTTATATTTTTGCCCGTGTCCTACTTAGAACTTTAATCCTAAGCACAAGTTTTCCTAGTAATGATGGTTGATGGTTGGTTTGATTGTCTTAAAAAGTGGTTTACAATAACAAATGCTGGAGGGACTGTAGGGAAAAAGGAAACCTTCTCCACTGTTGGTGGGAGTGCAGATTGGTGCAACCATGGTGGAAATCAGTGTGGAGATTCCTCAAAAAACTAGGATTAGAGGTCCTATTTGACCCAGTTATTCTCCTTCTGGGTATCTTTCCAGAATTAAAAACATCATATCACAAAGATAAATGTGCACCCATGTTTATAGCAGCATGATTTGTTATAACTAGATCTTGGAAGCAATGCAAATATTTGTCAACCTAGGAATTGATAAAAAAGATGTGGTCTTCTTATACAATGGAGTACTACTCAGCCATAAAGAAGGATAAACTGGAGATATTTATAGGTAAGTGGGTGTAATTCGAGATCATACTCATAAACCAAATAAACTAGCAGACACACATGCATAAACATCATATTGTCTCCCTATTGTGAGAAGCTGAAAGAGTAAATAAAATCCAAAATGTACAATAGATATCATAAAATGGGAAGAAACTTCAAAAGGAAAGAAAAACTGGGATAGAGGAATGGAGAAAAGAAGGAAGGGAAAAGCAAAAAAAATATATATATATGTTTATAGATAGTTAAGATAGTTACACTGCTAATTTCTCTTAGTTCACTGAAAAGGAAGATTAGTGCTAATATTATTTGGACACTTGAATGCCGGTATCTTGTACTCTGATTAACTAATTTAAAGATAACAATATACAACATATTAACCATTGTTACCTTCCTATTATCTTGTTTTGAAATTTTATTTTTTTCTCTTTAAAATAAAAAAAAGTGGTTTAGTTTTCATCGTGTGTGTGTGCGTGTGTGTGTGTGTTGACTACTTCTAAGGAAGTAGTTTTTCCCTGTTTAGAATTTAAAGACAATTGGTGGAATCTAGAATTCACCAAATGCCAACTGAAAAGGGAAATCTAAACTCGAGTTCATTCGACAATTTAAATCAGATACTGATTTTTTTTTTTCTTTCTGCCCTACAGACTGAAATACCTACACATTTATATTGTTTGCAGTCATTTGGGATGTTTTCAAGCTATCTACATTTCTCTGTCATGGGAAGATTAAATGTCAGTTCTGCACTTAATTAAATGACTAATTTAATTAATGAGTTAATAACACAAGGGTATGAAAGAGTTCATCTAAAACATGAAATATGTAATAGTTATCAACTATTAAATTGCTATTCTGCATCATTAGTTGACATAACTTTGGGTTTTTTTTACCCTGTTTAACTGTTTTTGAATTGAAAAGATTTCCCTCTCTATAGGACCTAGATGTAAGGCAATTACAGGGTGAGAATATATTTCTGTTGTTCTCTGAGAAAGTTAAAATGCAAGGTAAATAAATGTTCAAGTAACTAAAAACGTTTAGGAAACTCTGGTTTAAAAAAATAAATATTTTTTTCAGTTTTCATTTTCATATTAACCTTAGGATGAAAATTTAATTTTAACATCATAGTGTTTATTTCTATTCAGAACTTTTGGAAGAAATGATTATGTTTGGATCCAGAGATTGAATATATATTAAGGTAATCTGCTTGAAATTTAGTGTAAATTTTTGAATTATTTTTCTTACCAACTTACAGTTTGGGTTCTATTTTGTATTTCTCTCTAAGAAGATTACAGGATCAAGCTCTGAAACAGATTTCCCAGGTCTTTTATGATTTTGAATCAAAAACTATGTTTTCTTATTTTGGCGATTAATCATAGACAACTAACTGTTTATTGTGTAACAGTTGCGCCTCTACAGTGATATAAAAATCTGGAAAGGAAGGTCATGCCATTGCCATAATACCGAGTGTCTAACCTTTATAAACTTTCTTTAACATATTACTAAAATTAGCAGAAATTGTTAGCATTATACTAGCAGTCACATATGCTAACATTGCTCACAATAAAGATAAATGTGTTAGAGCGTTCTTTTGCTTTATTTTAAATTTTTACAAATCAAAAGTTTTTTTAATCTAAAATGCACATGTATCTTAAATTCTTCATATCTAGCACAGGGATTCATGTAAACTTCTAATACAAATTTTAAAAGGGAAAATAAGAAAGGACAATTATCATCACATCATTAGAATATTCCAGATGCCAAAATCTAGAGAAATATTAGTTAATGAACAGCCTAATGACAACAAAGTCGCCAAACTACTGTTACTGGTGTTCCTACAAGGTGGAAAGAGAAAGTTGACCCAGAAGAAAGAGATGCGTAAAGCTCTTTGCTTCCAGTCCTGCAAAGTAAATAAAGAAGAGGGGCAGTATGAGAATGTGACAACCTTTATGTCCCTCAGCCCTTGGTTTCCACAGTTCCCAGAAAAGTTGATGCTTTAGAATGGCAGTCTTCAAACGAGGCTGGGTCTATCAAAGTCTGGAGTTCCAAGACATGCAAAGACTTCTAAAGGATGTAGACACTGATAGTTAAAGGCAGTGATGGCAAATCTTTTAGAGCTTTCAATGATCAAGCGGTTTCCCACCATTGGTTTAAGGAGATCATTTCCCAAGTCCCCAAGTTTTATGTTTATGCTTTCCTAAAACTGATGTGCTTCTGAACATGCTTGGTGTGAAGATGCTTTTCCAGTTAACTCCCTTCACAATCGTCCTTCTCTGTACTTCTTGGATGTGAGCTGTGTGGGCCAGCTCTCTGCATTCAAATCTCCACAGCATCTTGGAGACAAGGAAAGATGGTTTCCAGTCCAGAGTGCTATGTTTAACGGTTAAACACATGTGATAGTGAAATAAAAACATTTCACAACAGTGAAGCTAAAAAAATAAAGCATGTATCTTTTGTCAGGGAGCTACTGGAAAAGATACTCCAACAAGAAGAGGGAGTAATCCAGCAGACAGATGATCCTCACATAGGGGAAAGGTAGGGGGATCTTAGAAATGATACCAATAAGATAGCTATACTACTTTAGCGGTGATAGTAGGCTGGAAAACAGTCCAAGTTCAAATGAAAGAGCATAAAGTAAAGGAGGGATGTTTTCAAGAAAAGAGAAAAATGAACAGATTGTCTGTTGTGTTTGAATGTGTACACAATGATTCCCAATTCTGTTGAAAATTTCAAAGATGATCAATGTGTAGAAAAATTAAGTGAACGCAATAAATGTGGCAAGTAGTGACTATAGTTGTACCAGAAAGAAAGAAAGAAAGAGAACAATCATATCACTATGCTTTAGTTATAGAAATATTTACTTGCTTGTAATAGCCTCTAAAAATTAGTATATAAATATTGCAAGGATGAGAAAAAGTAGTGTGTATGTGTATGAGTGCATGAGTATTTGAGTATATGAAAGATTTAAATCATTGTATTTATGAAAATAAATTAGTATTTAATCCCTTTTTTGCTAAATAAGAAAATCCAGGAATAATGGTGTACACTGGTAATATAACGAAAAGACTGGAATTCACTTGGAAGGTTTTGAGTGTAGTAGGCACAATAATGGTCCCCTCAGAGATGCCGGCTAATCCTCAGAGCCTGTGAATAGGTTAGATTTCATAGCAAATGAAATGTTCAGGTGTGATTAAATTAGAGATCTTGAGGTGGTGAAATTATCTAGACTATGTAAGTGTATCCAGTCTAATCACATGACCTGTCAACAGCATAGTAATTTCCTGGCTGAAGTCTGAGAGAGAAGAGGGAGATGGGAAGTTTGTGAGGGGCCGAATCTGCCATCGCTGTCTTTGGAAACTAGGAAGGAGCCATGAGCGGAGGAATGCGGTGGCCTCCAGAAGTTAGGAATGCTACTCATCAAGGAAATGGAGACTTCAGGATATAACTTACAAGAACTAAATTCTGTGAACAACTTGGATGAGCAAGGAAACGAATTCTTCCCTAAAGCTTGCAGAAAGGAACACTGTCCTTTAGAAAAGTAACTTTTAATTCTACCAAAGCTGTGTGGGACTTATCATCTACAAAACTGTGAGAAAACATATTTTTGTTTGGAACCACTAAATATATGGTTTTTGTTACAGCGAACAGTAGAAAACTAATTTAATGAGGAAGAAATATTTTACTTAAATCCTGTAGAACTATTTTATTTTCCCTATGAATAGAATTATTTTAACTGTATAAGATATTTAAAACTTTAGTAAGATAAAAATTGATGGATACTTTCTTGATGTGTTAAATAAATATAACACACCAGCACAACTCCCTTGCCGTTAGGTATATTGCACACGAACTCTGGTGGCTTATGCAGTCCACAAAATTGGGAACAGGCCCTTGATTTTCAGAGCATTCTGCATGCTCTCAGTGTCATAAGCCTCTGCCAGTATAACTTCAGTGGTTTAAGATGATGGCTGGAAAGGGTTCCAGGTTCCCACTGTTGAGAGATAGATAGGGTAGGTCCATTTTCTGTTCCTGTAGGATGACGGATGAGTGCTTTGACCAATAAACAGTAGAAGTGACAGTAGGTGGTTCTAGGTGTTAGATTACAAAAGGCCACACTGCTTCAGTCTTCTGTTTGATTTGCCACATACACTGTCAAGCAAATGTGACAATAACACCTTGGAGGGGCCACATGGAGTGCCCCACTAACGGGTCCAACTAACCTGGTTCTTCAGCCATCCTTGCCCAGGCATGTGTGCTCATAGGCTTTACTGTGCCTTCATGATGCCATCGTGGGTCCCTTCAGGCCATCTGCTTACTGAGAACCACTGGATTATCTTTGCCAACCCTGTGTAGAACAGAACAACAATCTAGTTGATCCCTACCCAAATTCTAGACCTATGAAATCATGGGATATAATAATGTGATTTTGTCATAAACCAAAAATTTAAAGTTTAATGATAAATTATTAATAATAAATGAGTGCAACTATATTTTATTACAGGACAGATTTTGAGGGCACTGCCACACGCTCGGCATCAAATTTGGCCTTGGGGGTAAAGCCGTGGTGTTTAGTTCTTTTCTGGGGGTCAAGGAGCCAGCATGCAGTGAGGGCCCTATACAAGCAGATGCTCGGATTCCTGTGGAATCCAACAGTCTACCAGGAGTAACCACATCTTTTTCTTATCCTCAGAACAAAACCTATTTCCCCTAATATGTTTCATAAAACAAAGTTAACTTTTCCCTAGAGCAAAAGCTAGAGCTCAAGGACTTTAATGCCACTCATCAGCTTTAAAAAGAGGGAACATTCCTTATGTTTTCATGGCAGAAAAAAATACCACCACTAAAAGTCAACCAGTCTCTCACTGCCATAGAACAAAAAGTTTTATTCAATGGTGGTAGATGGGAGAGGAAGTTTAAATTCTATCATTAAAAAAAAATGGTTATTTGTTACACTGTAGCCAGAGAATATGGGTTTTGTATTTTGCAATTTTTAGCACCTGTTGAGATATTCTTAATGTTTTAGAATATTAACAGTTCTTTAACTCTGCCAAATGTTAATATTAAATGCACACATGTATTTACATATTTTAAATATCTGTCAATTATATTATTTGGTTCTTTTAATAATAAAAATATTTTGTGGTATTTACTCTGGACCAAACTCTATTCCAGAAACCTCTGATAAATTAATTCTAAAATGATCTGGGAGCTCTTCAAGATTGGTGGTGTTCTTTTCACTCTTACATAAACTCCATCACTGAGTTTAAGTCAGTCAGAAGTTAATCGCATAGTCAGCGTGCAGCAGGGCAAAGGTCTGACCCCAGGCAAAGTTATGTATGTAAAGAGGGACTGTGGTTTGTGCTGTGGACCTTCTTTCCAGCTGCCTCACAATACTCTGAAAGAGTTGCAGTGTGCCTTGTCTTATTAAACTAAAACTCTGACTTAACCTCAGTTGACTCTCTAACAGCGCTTAATGTATTTATAAAATATTTCTTTTTTCTCTGCTGCTTCTAGTTACTTCATTTTTGTTTACTGTGTAGAAGTTGCTTGAAAATATCTTTGACTTTGAAGCATTCTCATATAATTTTTGCTACTGATGCTTTCTTCATATTTTTCTCCTTTTCAGTCTTTTTATTCTAAGTTTAGTGTCAAAAAATGCCCAGGTTGCCTTAGTTACAATGATTTGATTTGCCTTTGTAATCTGCTCTCTTTACAGGATGTCTTAGTTTAGTTTCTGGGAGATACTAGGAATTGAGTGACTCAGTGGATGCGCTGAGTCATCAGGAGAGGGTGCCTGAGGGATTCAGACTGGCTGAGGATCTCGGCCATCTACGAGCTTATCTCTGCTGCTTTTTGACTGTCTGCCTGGGCTTTTTGATTGTGGTTCACAGGTAATCTTTTAACTTTGTGTTTTTTCTCTCTTTTCTCTTCTGAAGTGGCAGTAATCATCCTTTATCCCTCCATTTCCACATCAGGTTGTTGCAAAGATTAATTATTAAAGATGAAATGAAATTGTTAATCTCTCCAGACATAAGTTTTCTACATAAATACAAGAAACTTCTAGGGGTTTCCTTGTTCTTTGTAATTATGCCCGTATGATAAGTAAGCACATTCTCAATGAAGGGAAAGTTTTGGAATTTCTTCCAGAGTGTTACATTCATTTAAAACTCACCTGGAGGATGTGGGTTGGTGGTGAATGCCTGTAACCCCAGCATTTGGGAGGCCAATCTGGGAGGATTGCCACAAGTTTCAGGGTAGCCTCGACTACATATTGAGTTCAAGGCTAGCCTGAACTTCGTAGTGAGACCATGTCTAAAAAAAAAGTTGCCAAAGACTAACATGCTGAGTTTTAGACTGGCTATTTATCAGTTTGGCTATTATGTTTTATTGTTCTACAGATATTTTTGTGTTGCATTTGTAGAACCTTATTATTTTTGTAGGTTTCACTCCTTCCCTGTGCAAGCATATGTTCTTTCAGATGACAGGATACCAGAGCTGGGTGGAGCAACTGTTAGGGTATTCTGGCACAATAGAGAAGCAGAAGGTACCAAAAGGAGAAATTTATTGGGGGCTGAGGACACCGAGAGGAATGCCCAACTGGTGTGGTTGAGCTATTTCCTCTGCTGGGTATGGAGAAGGTGGGGGTTATATGAGCCCTGACCGGAAGGAAACGGCACTTGGGGCGAGCACTGATGACATGTAACAGACTGATGGGAATTTTGGCACACACGGGAAGGAAAGGAAGAAGTTGTCATCAGGGCTGAAGGGGAAGAAAGGGGTAGTGGCCAGGCTAGACCACCGCCATAATGTACAGTAATTTATATTAGGACAGAAACCTTTCAACAACTAATCCATTAATGAACATTTATTATATACCTAATAAGACATTAAGAGGCAGGTATTCTTGGATTGGTTGGTGGCTTAATGTCATGAATGTCACATGGTCTTTATTTCCTTCCACTTCAGCATCTATAGTATATCTAGTTTTTGTCCTTAGGTGTGATGTTTCAAGGTTGTCACATTTCTAGATAGCAAGTCTTTACATGGGTTTGTAGAAGTGCAGAAGGAGGTGCTTTGTCAGAATGGCAAGAGAAAACTTTTATCACATGTCTAGTTTTTTCCTTTTTTTTCCCCTCAAGAATCGAAGCCTTTCTCAGAAATCTTTCAACTTTACATCTACTTAGGCAGAAGTCATGTGGGCTTTCTGGGCCACAATGGCTGGAAGAATGCGTATTTTGCATGTTTACTGTCTACACTGAGAAATGAGCAAGGAAAAAGGAATGAGCATGACTAACCAGTGTCTGTCACACCTAAGTTCCTTTTCTTTCTTTCCTTTCCACGCCATTCACAGAAATCCTTGTCTGCCTATAACCTCCATGCTCGGGAAGGGGCTGAACTGATTCTTCATCTTGGAAGTTGATGCTCCTGTGTGGGGTGAAAGAACAAGGTTATGAAGTTTGTTATACTGTTTTGAAATGTTATCAGCTCCAATGCTCAAGTGGACTAGACAGGTATATTTAAATTAAATTTACCCAGACAAGTATCACAAAACTATACAACCTTAGCAACCATAGTAGAAAAGTAGCACCGCCATCAATTAGCTTCTCACAATAGCCTTTATTGAAGGCAGCAAGTGACCACTAATATTATGATTTTATAAATGCAGGGTGAAGACATAATGAGACAACTTCTGATTTTCAGAACTGGTTGTGAGCAGAAAGATGTGACTTGTGGTACACAGAGGTACATAGAAACAGGAAGTGGCTGAAGGGACTCTAGCTGTAGGGTGGATCCATTGAGTGACCTCATCCAACAGGAAAAGCGAGGATTCAGTATTCACATAGAAAAACATGAGTGTAGAAACAATGCTGGACTTAGTAGTGACTCACTATCTTCCCCACATCCCATGTCTGGTAGATTCCAGCACTGCAGACCCTGGAAAGAAGCCACTCAATCAAAACTATGGAGGAATTTTTTTTATTCATTCTTTTGTCTTTCATTGTTTTTTTTGGGGGGGGTAAGATTTTTTCTTTTTTTTTTCCCGTCTTTCTGTTTTTTTCTTTTTCTTGTTTATTCTTTTACCTAGTTCTTTTAATTTTTCTACTTAATAAGATCCTTTATTTCACTTTTCTATCTTCCTTTTCTTGTTTTTATTTTTCAAATTCTTTGATTTCTCCCTTTCTCACCCCTCTATCTTTACCAGTTTTACTATTAAACTTTATTAATCTTTAGATGTTTAGATATCTCTGCTGTTGTTATTGAAATCTTTTCTATTGTTAATGGTGGTATACTTGTTGCATTTAGTAGACTGTTACTCTGTCAAAATATCTATATTAATTACAGGCTGATTACAACAATTTTTTCTATTGTTAAGGATGGTAGAGTGGTAGCTTTTATTAGTTATATTGTACATCTATAACCAATTGGTCGCTGACTCTACTATTGTTGCTGATTTTGTTGCTATTGCCAGCATAGCATAGTTGGTGCTGTTAATTGAATTTTACTGTAAACTGTTGTCTGGTTTGTCTTTGTGTCATCAACAATACTGAGGTTCATTTCCAGAGAGCCAGATGCTGTATCAATTATACGATACCTCCCTTTCCCAAATTAATGGAGGTGGTCTGTAGAAAAAAAGGCCTATAGTTAGCCATGCCCACAGTGTATCACTGGAAAGCAGATATTTACTAAAGGATTCTGCATACTAAAAATAAATACTGTAATGAAACCATAAACTTCAGTGTGTATACATGCAGACACACACACACACACACACACACACACACACACACAAAACAATAGAAACATGAGAAGACAAGGCAACAAAATGCCTCCAAAATACCCAACTTCCCCAAAGCTGACCCCTGGGGTATCAGTGGGGAGAAAATAAAAACCCGAACATCTAAATTATATGAAATGATGACAGAGGGGATAAAAAAAGCTCAGTTCAAAATGAAATAACTTGGTGAGCTTGAAAATGAAATAACTAAACAGATCATGGACTTTATAAACAAAACAATCAGTGGTCTTACAGAGGACGCTGATAAAAAGGTAGCTTGCTAAACAAAATGATACAAAATGTGAATGGACAGTTTAGCAAAGAATTAAAGTCCATGAAAAATACTAAAAAAAAACCTAGGAGATAAAACTTCCTACTGACAGTATGGACAGCAGAAGTGACCAAGCTGAGGATTAAGTGTCAGAACTAGAAAATAGGGGCCTATGTAGATAACCATATACTTACAGATACTTTGAAAACAAGGAAATAATGGAAAATGATCAAACAGCTGCTAGATAATGTAAAGAAGACTAATTTGAGGTTAATTTGAATTAGTGAAAAATCAGAAGATAATATGAGCTACATCATAAAATCTGTTTACAGAAATAATAGCAGAAAATTTTCTAAATATGGGGAAAGAATTTAACATACAGATAAGTGAGGCATTTAGATCCCCACTAGCCATGGTCCTAAAAGAACTTCTTGATGACATATCATAATCAAAATCCTGGAAGTCAAACACAAAGACAGAATCTTAAAAGCTGTTAGAAAAAAAGTAATAAATCATTTATAATGGTAAATATGTTGGAATTACAGTGGACTTCCCAATACAAACTTTATAGACCAGGAAAGCCTACAATAAAGTGTTTCAAGCCTCCAAAGAAAACAACTTCTAACTGAAACTAATATATCCTGCAAAACTATCAAAATTAATGAAAAAATAAAGTCTTTTCATGGGAAAGAGCACCTTAAGAAATTCATAACCACCAAACAAACATTACAAAAATTTTCAAGGATTTCCTAGAAAGAGGCAGTGAAGCCAACAATGCTAAACAGTCTAATGAAAGAAAGAAAGAAGGAAAGACAGAAAGAAAGAAAGAAAGAAAGAGAGAGAGAGAGAGAGAGAATCGGCAACAGAATAATAATACAATGAGGAATAAATCGTTACCTTTCTGTAATACTTGAAGTGAGTGGTCTCAACTCCCCAATCAAAAAGCCCAGATTGGCAGATTGGGTCAAAAAACAAAATCCGAGAATATGTTGTATACAAGAAACACATTTAATACAAAAAGAAATACATAGATTAAAAATTAAAAGATGGAAAATAGTATTTCATGCAACAGGCACCCAAAGACAAGCAGTATAGACAAGCAGCTATTTTATTTTCAGACAAAGTAGACTCTAAGCCAAAATTGATCAGAAGAGGCAAAGAAAGTTACTGCATATTTTTTAAGGGAACACTTAAACAGGAAGAGATAACCCTTTTAAATGTATATGCACCAAACAGCAGCATACCCAACTTCATAAAACGAACACTACTGGACATAGAAGAATCAGATAACCATCAACACAATTATAGTGGAAAGTCTCAATAACCCACTGTCACCGATAGATCAACCAGACAAAATATTGACAAATATCAGAGTTGACCCACAGCATTGAAGAAATGGACTTATATTCCATCCAATGACAGAATACACATTCTTCTAAGCAACACATGAAACTTTCTCCAAAGTAGATCATAAATAAAACATTCTTAAATGGATACAAAAGAATCAAAATTCTCCCATACATATCTTTGTGCAGTTGCAAAATAAGCCACAGATATTATTCAAACATATGGAGGTTAAACAACACATCCTTAAA
The DNA here is from genome assembly GCA_004365215.1 of Cuniculus paca. Lineage (NCBI taxonomy): Eukaryota > Metazoa > Chordata > Mammalia > Rodentia > Cuniculidae > Cuniculus > Cuniculus paca. The sequence goes on from RJWT010001515.1 coordinate 28,456, forward strand.
TAATTGATGAGTCACCAAAGAAATCAAGGATGAAATTAGTTCCTGGAATCAAGCAGTAATGCCAGTACAACATACCAGAACCTATGATACACAATTAATGTAGCCTTAAGAGGACAGTTTTAATAGCTATGAATGCCCACGTCAGAAAAACAGTGAGCTCAAATAAATAACCTAACTTTCACATTCTAAGTTTCATTACATTAAACAAAGATAGTACTCCTGACTAGTGATTAAACATGCAAACACACACACACACATCCTCAGGCAAACACACACCTACTTGCATGCACACTTAAGGACATATTGCACATATGGATAGTCATACATACACACAACTAGTATGAATGGAAAAATACATATTCACACACGTGTACATATGGATACATGTACATACAGAGATGCATAGCATCTGTGACTGGGTCTGCATTAGGTACTGCACAGGTTAAAACACTAAACAAAAAAAATCTAATTCTCATTCTTCCAAGGTTTTTAGGTATGATTACATACTAGATTGCAAATATAGAATTTGAAAAGAAATCAACTGGAAAGAAATCTGTATAATATCTTGTGGATGTTAGCCTTTAATGTGATAAAAATAGCCTCAGAAATTCTTACTATAAAGCAAAAACTTGGTTCCCTTGGTAAATGATGTGTAGTATGTTTTTCCCATTATAATACTAAAAGCTTTTAAATTGGGTATATTTGCTCTATCACAACTAAGAAGTTAGATATTTATAAATCTTGCTGTGCCCCTAAATACATTGGAACATCAAGGAACAGTTAGGTCAAAAAATTCTTTTAAGATTTTCAAAGAATCAGAAATGAAAAATATTAGTGTTATCTGGATTATAGAAACCAGAAAGTATAATTAGCCGTAAGTGTAAATAAAATGTGTAGGATGATTATTACTTGTCAAGGAGATTATTAAACAAAAAGGTAGAGAACTATAGACAGCATAAAATTTGCTCTTCAGAAATTATTTCATTATAATAACTATGGTATATTAACTTATCTGTGGTACTTTATTAATAATAGCAATAGCAGGTGAGGCATTAGACACAACAAACAAAATTCAACAAAGCTTTAATTTTATCGTTTTGTTTTATAACAGATGTGTCTTTCCTAAAAGATCTTTAAAACCATGTTATGATAATTAAGTTATGACAATTAGGAAAAGTTTGAAGAAGTGCTGAGAAAAAAATTTGTACATTCTGTAGATGACTTCATCTGTTCACTGTCCCAGGGTAGTTAGGATTGAATCCTCATCTTACAGGAGCTAATAGTTTTGTTGGACAAACAACACATAATTGCATAACAAGTTAAAGCAAAGGCAGTAATTATATTAACAAGTGGTGACTTAGTTAGGCAGAGAGGGGTTATGTCACTGGACCGTAATGGTCTGGAAGACTTTGTGGAGGAAGTTCGTAGTAGGCTTTGATCCAGGTCCAGGGAAACCTGTTTTTAGGGATAGATACAGAGGGATGGAGAGTTTGGTGGTATGAAGGCACAGTGTGAACAAAAGTAGGAAGATTAGTGGGTTAATTTCCTGTGGTAGAAGATTTGGGTTGAAATCATTCAGAAATTCAAAAAAGAAATTATAAATCAGATAGTAACACATCGTGGTGGAATTTGATGAACTGGAGAAGATGGCTGGGTTTTATCTCTTAGACTGACAATTCTAACCTCCCTCCTGTATTACAATGAAAATTTTGGGGCCTTTCAAAGACCATACCAGAAACATGGGGAGCCCTAGAAATTGCAATATTTTCTCAAGTTCTTTATACAATGTAGCCCATGGATCAAAATATGGGGGACACTGCTGTAGATAATGGAGGAAATACAGGAAATTTTGGAGATAGAAGTTGAAGTTAGAATTACAAGAGGCTTGATTTTATAGAAGTGAATATCCAGGATGACTTTTTGAGAAATCTGAGTTTAGGAGGAGATGAGGAAGTTGTCTGCATTAATTAAACTTCTCCAGTAATTACTTGTCACGTATTTTCTGTATGCAAGGCACCTGCACTTGTAATGTGTTCCAGATACCTCCAGTTTTAGTGGCCACTAGAATCACCTGGGTATCTTAAGGGTCCAGGCCTGCTACCCCCAGATTGGCAAGGTAGACCCAGACATCACAGCTTTAAAATTTTCCTGAATGATTCTATTGTAGCCAGTGCTGAGCCTTCCGCTTTGCAAAAAACAGATGAATGAGACATAGTGCTCTTTGCTTTAAAAATTGTGGTCTTGCAAGGGAAATTAAACATCTACAGATAAGTGCATATATTAGCCTACAACAAAATGTATTCATTGCAGAGAGACAGGAATTCTGAGTACTGTTTTGTGACACGTGGTAGACTTTCTCAATCAAGTTACTTGTCTGATCAAAGAGGGAAAAGAATCTAAATATAAGATGGAAAATTGTTGCCCCAACCTCATCCCTCTTTGAGATCCGAGTCACATTCTGAAAGTACTCTGCAAGATCTTTCACCCACCATCTCCTTACCCCTTTCTGTTCTTGGTGCCATCTGAATGGATCCAATCCTTTACTTAACTTTTACCTATGTGTTCACATAGCTGGATACGGCGGTAGAAAAACCTGCACCTGGGTGGATTGATCTTATGTTACACTTGTGAGCATACATGTTAAGTGGTGTCACAGTGCTGCACAGAATTCAGCCTTCTAAGACAGGAGTCAGATCCCATCACTTCTGTTCTCAAAGCCCTACAGTGACTGCTCAGTTAACTTGGAGTACTGCTTCTTACAGCGTGAGTGAAGGTATAACGGTTCTCACCCGTGTCTCACAGCTCTTCTAAACCCTGGAGGCTTCCTCTCGGAAACTGGCATTGGCTCTTCCTTTATCCTGGAATATATCTGCAGGGCTAGCTAGCTCATCTCCCTCACTTCCTGCCAGTCTTGTGCAAGCATCCCTTTCTCCCAGAGCCTACCCTGGCTACTCCCTTACAATCCCAACCCCTTCCCAGCATTTCTGTTCCCTTCTCTGTTTTACCACTCTCTGTAGTACTCATTTCATCTAACACACACCATGTCATTTACTTATTACTATAATTGTTATTTTTAAATTAAAGCTTTTAAAGTAGTAATTTTCTTTCTGTTGTGATCACATATGTCTCCCCTGGGCCAGAGTAGCAGGTGGTACCTAGTAAGGCCCTAGGTTCCCTGGAACAAATGGATGAATGGATCAAAGAGTTGCTCTTTTGGCTGCCCGGTGTCTACGCAGGAGCCGCTGAGGGAAGCAAGGACCAAGGGTCAAAAAGGGCTGCCTGGGGCTCCACTTTCTTGCCTGAGTTAGCTGGCAGGCAATGAGCTCTGAGTGTTTTGGTATCTTTGTTTTTGCACACCTACAAGTACCTGGAGGAATTTCCTGGTTGGAAGGACATGAGCTGGTTATAATCATTAGAAAGGAATAAGGTATACATTAGGTAAATTGCTTTGAGAGTTCAGGTGACCAAAGAGAGAGAGAAGAAGTCAATTCTGCATGCAGTCTTGAAGTATATGGACAAGAGAACTCACAAGTGGGTCAGACTGAGGCTCAGGGCGGGTCATAGGAAGAACTGGAGCAAAGTCAGACAAACTTCAGGTGTAACAATGGTAGTTGAGCACTCAGCTCTAGAGGTGGACTAAAGATTTTTGTCTCAGATTTTGTTTTTTTCAGTTAGCATCTGTGTAGTTACAGGTAATGTCTCACCTCTTAGCTCATTGGTTTTCTCATCTGTAAGATAAGAATAATAGTACTTACCTTGTATGGGTTTTATAAGGATTAAATAAATCAATATGTGAAGAACTTAGAACAATGCTGACTACAATGCCATTACTCAATAGTTGCAGGCCAAAAGCACTGACAAGAGATTGTATGTGCTTCAGATATAAAGGACCTGGATCTATGTAGTCTTAGTCAATTTCATTGATTGGGGAATTTTTGTTTTTTCTTTTTCCTTTCATTTCCTTCTGTGATGCTTTTGTAGCATCAGTTAAAATAAACATCTAGGAAAACGGAGCCAAGTAAGCAAAGGAGGTGGGTGTGGAAAGGGAAAGGTTAGGTTGTGAGCTTTGGTCTATTTTGGAGCTCTCTCAATAATTTCCTCTTTCTGATTCCCAGAGGCACTGTTTAGAAGCTGCACTCTTTCAGATTTGTGTCAGAGAAGTGCAGGGAGTGGTGGGAATTGCCATAAAGTATCTGAGCATGAAAGACTAGATAGTCTTTGATGAGGGAGCAAGAGGAAAGATGGAACAGAGAAGAAATAAGAGGCAAAAGTGATTTTTGAGGTTTTGAGACTTCATTAAGAGTGAAATATGTTGACATTGATGCAAATAAGGAAGTCCAAGGGGCAAATGATTTCCTGAGATAATAACAAGCTTGTTTTTTTTGATATGTTGAGGTTCAGAGGGGTGATACAAATGACTCAGGGTTGGTGTATGCTAAGAAACTAGACTTGGACAGAAAGGATAGAGTAGAAGATAAGTTTCTTGACCACACTCTTTGCCTCTGAACTCTTAACCCTCTAATGTATCATGTAGTACATCCAGCTCATCTTTGGAAGGCACAAATAGGACACACCCTATTTATCTAGAAAAAGTTTTAGTGTCTCTGGCTTTATTTGTTTCATAGAGTACTTGCAATTCCCTAGCATTAGCAGTAGGAATTAGTTTTTCTTTTCTTCCTTTCTTCAGATGAAATACAGATTTATTGTCAACATGATGAATGTAGTTGAATAGGTATCACAGTGCCTTAGTAGGTAGTTGAAAGGATTAAAAGAACTGAAGTAACTTGATATAACTTCTATTGTTTGTAGCTTCCCTAGAATTAAGTCAGTTATTGAACTGTACAAACAGCCTGGTCTTTGACCTTGGCAGAGTCCAACCCAGTGTGGTTAGATTACAGGGAGGAACTGAATTGCACTGTGTCTTGGTTATGTCTGAAGAAAGTTTTGTGTATGTACCCTTCTGCCTTGAAACTTGAACCTTGAACCACAGACCTGTGTTCTACTCCATATTTGAGCTTCACTCCTTTTTATGTCTTCCTGATATGCTGGGGTCAAACCATCAAGACAAACTTTTCCAAATGTCTTCCTTTGCCCAGAGGCTTCAATATTGGGTTTCCCAAGCTTACACACCAGCTTATTTGCCCATCAGGATGTTTTGTCTCAGATGCCTACCAGAGGCAACTCATGCCCTAATTTCGTCCTCATGACTCTGGGATCTCTGACAGTCATGATTAGATTTGAACAACTCTGTTCCCTTGAATCTTGGTTGTATGATTGGAACCTAGGTGAGACCTCTTGAGATTTTTCTGGTGATGGAGGAAACTGTAGAATTGAAGGATGAAAGAAACATTAAATTTTTTCCAAAGTAGCATGACAGTTTATATACGCAGGTACACGCAGACATAGGAACAGAAACACACAGACACATACATGCACGCACACTGGAATAACAATCCCAGGAAAATTTTATCTGGTGAACATTCCTGTTAGGTATATGTACCACCCCTCCATGATGAATGTAATCATTATGTATTACATGCATTAATAAAAATAACAATTAAAAGATTCTTGTTCTGTAAGCATGAAAATTTTACTTGCCACTCCACTGATAATGGTGAAACCTCAGGAGGAAATAAACTGTCTAGGAGAGACACTATTCTATAAGAAGTAGAATTTTCACCTGCAAATATTTGTGGGAATTTTCATGGTTTTTATATTATAAAAAGCAGAATATAAACTTGTGTTTATATTGAACTAAAACTATGAAAAAAATGGAAAGTGATACAAAAAAATCAATTGTTATATTGAACAATGTGGATAATTTTTTATTTTCTCTATACATTTATATGAATTCTATCATTTTGCTTGTTCATTGGTCTTACATCAAAGTAATAAAAATATAAAAGTGGATTTATACTTTCCTTTTTTTGATTGAAAACAGTTAAAATAAAAAAAGAGATACCAATTTGTAATACATTCTTTAGGGCTCAAAGGCAGTTGTCAAAAAAATACACTTCTTAGTTTATTTAATAAAGCAAGGAAGCAAGCAAGCAAACAAGCAAGCATGCTCTATCCCCTCCTAGCCCATTTTATAAATCTGTAGCTACTATGGAGTTTAAGTCTATAATTTAATATGAACCGAGGGATCATATTAAGAAAGATTAGTTTTAAAAGAAACCACAGCACAGTAGAAAAATTTTAGCCAATCCTTTGACCAAATCTAATTAAATTTTTAGTTACATTCGGAGAAAAGCATTTCCTGTACATACTACACCATGCAGCTGATTGAAAGAAAGAGTCCCTATCCGTCAGGATTGTTGCAATAGATCTTTGCCACTGAGACACAATTTAGTCTTCAGGTATCATCTTTCCTTGTTGTGCCTTCTATTGTCTGGAGACTCATAAAATCAGATGTGCTTACAGGTTAAGCTCATAGTTTTTTTTTTTTTTTTTTTTTGTACCAGGTATGGAACTCACAACCTCATGTTTACCAGGCAAGCACTTGAGCTACTGAGCTAAATCCCTGGCCGTAGTTCTTATTATCTTCCCAAGTCATTTAACAGTGTGATTGGTCATGGTATAGCATAATAGTTCGTAAGGATAGTATGTTCCATCTTAGGGTGGAGAGTTTCGGATAGAGAAGAGTCTGAGGTTTTTGCAGAAAATAGCCAACTGAAAGTGAAACAACCTTACAATCAATGTTCTTGTTAAAGTGTAATTAGAGAATGAAATACTGTGTATTTAATTTTATTATTTTTGTGGTTTGTTTCCCAAAGTTTTATGTGCTGGTAGCTTGACCCCAGCATGGTGGGTCCTAGGGAGGTAGCTAAATTATGGGCTCTTCACACTCACAAATGGATTACTGCTGTCTCATGAGCATGGGTCAGTTCTGGTGTAAATGGATTAATTCTTATGAAAGTGTGTTATTGTAAAGCAAGGTCACTTCACTTGCTTGGCCCTTTGGTATGTGACCTGTTCTCATTTTGCTTTTCTACTGTGTTTGGACTTCATAGCCTCCAGAAGTCAAAATCATGAACCATTCAAACCTCTTGCAAGCTACTCACCCTCAGGCATTTTGTCATAGCAACACGAAATAAACTAAGACCGATTAGATTTATGACAAAAATAATAGTCACATTTGTATTTAATTTTAACTCCTTTGGAAATTAACACTAAGATAAAATTTTAAAACTAGGTGGAATTTAGAATGGTAGACAAAAATAAATGTGTCTTATTGGTATTTAGAAAGCAGAAGATATATTTTAAATTAGAGGAAGTATATTGCTTTCCTCTTGATATATCTGAAATTCCTATGCTCTGATATTTCTTAAGCAACAAGAAACAAATGTTCAGTCTATTTAGGTGCTGAATCAAATAAAGGTCAAGTCGAAAATTTTTAGTTTTACTCTAAATTGGCTGTAAATTTAAGAATCTGAGAAGAATTGTACCAGACAGAGTTGTGCCTTGTTTCTCTCAGAATAATTCAACATGATTTTATGAAAGCCCTCTTGGCTCTCAGTGAATTAGATAAAAGCACTTCTGATTCTCATTGGAAAGTAAACTTTAAAAAATAATATGTAGTAATTCTACGTATTTATGGGTAAACTGTCAACAAATAATTTTGATTTTGCCTCGTGTTAATCTTCGGTCTCCGCCTCCTGCAAGTAGCCACTTTACTGTGTATTCCTATCTCCTCTTTGCTCTGGTTACCTTCTCTTCACCAGGGAGGTGACCAGTTTTTGGAAGAGGAAACTTCAGGACATGGCCCAGATGAACAGTGATTGGAAGGGCTCTTCCATCAGTATGGATTGGATTGGTAGGAGCATCTTCCTGAAAAGAATTTGAATTTAAAATTGAATCCCTTTGGGATAATAGGCAGAACTAGAAACAGAAAGAGAATAAAATGTTTTAAAATAATTTGAAATTTTTATCATGTTTTTAGTGAAAATATTTTAATCTAGATTCTTTTTAAGTAAAAAGAATAAAGTAGACTTCATAATGTAAATTTATTCTCTAAAGGCGATGCGTTAACCAAGGAAATAGAAGTGGAACAGCACTGAGGGTGACACAGACATCTAAGCAGGGAGGTGTCTGCAGGGGAGATTATACAAAATAGCATTGTGTGAGGGTCCTAGATAGTGATGAAACAAGACAGTGTGCTGTGGGCTGAACTCAGCTGTGAGACTGTGGAAACACTGTGAGACCAACTCAGCAGCACAACACATCAACTACTGTCTTCAACCACTCACCTCTCCCTTTTCCCTCTGGTGACCGTCTGTAGGAGAATGGAAAAACTTAGTGGATGCTGAGGTCTGGAACATGTCATTTGGATGTCAGGGATAAAAGAAAGCTCGGTCCTCTTTTCTTTCTTTAAGAACAGAATCCACTCACTCCCCCTACCCCGACACGTTCTTTTGATTTCTTTTCTTATTTATTTTTTAACATTTAGATGGCACATGTGAGATGGCTCACACAATCATATGGAAGCCAACCACTGCTGAAATACTTCCCTAAAAAAACTTCTCCAAGGCAACATGGAACAAGGTCTTAATATCACAGGTTAAAAATCATAATTTTGCAAACAAGGGGAAAAATGGAAATAGAGCTTTTGTAAATGGGGAGGGGAAGGAGACAAAAAAAATGAAGATTTGGTATGTACCTGTAAAAATCCTCCACAATGAAAGTAATCATTATGTGCTGCAAACATGTACTAAGAAAAATCAGTAATTAAAAAAAAAACCAAAAACAATGGCATCTACCAGGAAGACCTGCTGTAGCGCCTGTCTGGTTCCAGGGAGAACACATAATGTTTGGGTATCAAATGACCTCCAAGTAGAAGGGTGTCTCTATCTCTGTTGCAGTCCGTTTGTGACCAGGGAGGATTCTTTGTCTTTCTCTTTCCCCCTCTTATCTCTCTGGCTGAGCTCTGTCAACTTCTGAGGGGCTCCTTCATCACTGTGCTGGTTCTGAACTTCTTACAGATTCTACAGTGAAATGCAGACCTGTCTCTCATTGACTTCTCTCCTTTAAAAGTCCAGATGCATTTTTTATCTTGCTTAAGAAGACCAAATTTGCGAACATTCAAGAAATCAAAATGTCTTAGCTGATTTGTGCGAGTTAGTATAAAGTCGTGTTTGATTTATAATAAGTTATAAATCTAGATTTAATATAGTAATAAGGATTTTATTTGTAAGATTCAAAAACTAATACTGTATGTAACTTTTGTGGGATAGAAAGTTATATTTCTGTATTAAGTTCAGTTTCATGTAAATGAGTATACATGAGTGTGTGTATGTATATATTTTTTCTTTGTCTACTTGGTGCATCAGTTTAAGAGCAGTATTTGACACAGTACTTTAGAGCAGGTTTCTCGTGCAGGTGGTTTGCTCTGTGCATCTGTTGTTGTGGGGCCATCCTGGCATTTGCAAGGTGCTTAGCATCCTGACCTTTACTCAGTAAATGCTAGTAGCATGACCTCCATGCTACTCAAGTTGTGATAACCAAGAATGTCTCTAGACGTTGCCAAATGTCTCATGAGGGATAAAGTTGTCTGGTCTGTAGTGATTGCAGTTATGCCATGTTATTCCTGTACTAACATTCCTCGTTTAACTTCCAGGTTAGGTTACTGCAACTAGGTCATTAAACTAATGGGTCACTAAATGAGGAATTGTGTATAGTATGTACATTATAATATTCAGAACAAAAAAATAGCCAAAGGAAACTCTGGCTTGTTGACTTTGCTTTTATTTGAATAACTTACATGCGGTACTGTAATGTATAGCAACATAAAACTACAGTACAATGCTGTACAGTGCAGTCAACAGAATTACAGACCTAGATAAACAAGGTGTAATGTACAAAAAGAGACACTGAGGTTCTGTAAACAAGATGTATGGAATTGTGCACAAGAAAGATGAGTCTTCAGTGTGAGTGGCAGGCGACAAGTCCGACCGAGCATCATTCCTCAGCTGTAAGGTAGCAGTCGTTAAATATGTAGGTCGTTAACTGAGCACTATCTGCTTTCTAAGAGTTTTTGTTGTATATATTTACTACTATATTTAGTACCTAAAGGCTCATGACTGCGTGTTTTCATGGCTTTTTAAAAATCACTACCAAATAATCTTCTGACTTTTCTATTAAATGCTATATTATCTTTTATTAATAGTTATTCTTTCTTTTATTTGTACATTTCCTGATAAATTGTTTCCCATCTCTTTGTTTTCAGTCCCTTTTTATAGTTCCTATTTCAATACTTCCACAATTACAACACATAATGCAGAATTCTGCTCATCTAGGAAAGCCGAGTCTGCCTTCCTAATACTTTTTTCCTTAGCAAAGGGAATGTTATGTTGTTAACAGAGAGGGCTATGTCTTGGTTTCAGCTCCCACATCAAAATACTATAGATGAGGTGGCATGCACAGAAATGTACTTCTCACAGTTCTGGAGGCTGTCAGTGAGATCAGGTTGCCAGCATGGTCAGGTTCTGGTGAGATGTCCTTCCTGGTTACACATGATCAGCTTGCTCTTGTGTCCTCAGCTAGGGGAGAGAAGGCCCAGGAGAGTTTCAGGTTCCTCTCCCTGAAGACATTAATCCCACCCTTATGACTTAATCACCACCCAAAGGCCCCACTTCCTAATACCATAACATGGTGGGTCAGGGCTTCCATAGGTGAATGAAGGGCACAAACGTTCAGTAACACCCACTGTATCAGTGTACAGATATTGAACTTATTCCTGAAAAATTGAGAATTTTTTTCTGTAAGTATATGTTTACAGTGCATAATGATTACACGTATTATGGGGAGTTTAAAAAGTTGAGAATCTTGTATCCCACAGTTATCTGCGTATAAGCGATGTACTTGTTGGATGATTCTTTCCAATTGATCCTTTGCAAAGTTTGATGTTGCTAAAGAGAAAACAAATTCTTCCTAACCCAAGTTACTCGGACACTTACTTGAGTTTTGAGTCAGTTTTCACGGAGGATCAGGAGAGTCTGATGTGTCCCATGCAGATACAGTGTGTCACTTTTATTGCTTCTGATTCTGGGCTCATGTCGCAAAGCTTCCAAGAATGTAGGCTCAAGTGAGTAGCGCAGCTTCCTTCTACTGAAAATACTTCTCAGAAGCTCCTTTTGTTTCTGAAATGTGTCAGATGGGGTGTTCTTCATAAGCAAACATTCAGTATCCTTGAGAAAGGACATGAGGTTACAGTTTAACATTTACTATCTCTAACACAAGAGACAAATTCCTAAGGCAGAATTGTACTGCAGATTCTTGAAATTTAAAAAGGGCAAATATTTGAGTAATTTAATACTAAGTATTAAATTGGAGGTGCTTTTTCTAGCCCCACCCAAAGGGTCCACCCTTTCTGCTAGAACTGGTTGCCACCCACTCATCTGTCATCTCGCTCAGTTGTCACCTACACAAAGCCTTTCTTTTTTCTCTGCAGGCAGTGTGGAAGGCTTCCCCCTCTTTGTGCCCTAGCCCTTTGTGTGGACTATATTTAGAACCAAATAAATAGTTCTGTAATGATTTGTTTATATGTCTGTCTCTCCCAGTAGGTGATGAGCTCCTTGGAGCCAGGGTCCTGCCTTCTCATCATTTTCAAACACCCATCTCGTTCTGTTGAATACATCTTTGAACCTATTTCACATTACTCTCAACTCCTTGCAGTGACCCACAAAGCAATAAGCAAACTTCACTTCTTTTTCATACATTGACATACCTACCAAATGCTGATAAGCTCTCTTCATAAGTTGAACTCTCTGTCTGTTTTAATCCTTTGTTGCCAATGTTCGCTTTGCTTGAAATACATCTCCCAAACACCAAACTACCCCACCTTCCTGTTCTGGGTTAACGTGTCCCCATTCTCAAGCTACATACCCGTAGGTTTTGCTGAAGTATCCCATGCATTTCCCAGCATGTCATTTAGCATATGCTATTGTGGTTGCCAACTTGCTTGACTGTTTCACCCTGCAGACTGCATGATGCCTGAGCTGGCTGTGCAATCTCCCTTGCCCCTTGCAGGAGGCTGCTACACAGTCAATGTTTGTTGAATTGTGGTTCTTGCTAAATACATGTAACAGAGTGTAAAACTTTGTGATAAAGTAGAAACAATTCATAATCTGAAATGCAAAACTTTTCAGTTTTTATTTGCGTCTTACTATTGAGAGATGAGAGAAAATAAAATAGAGAAGTTTGCCTAAGCTTAAGAATATTTTTGAAAAAAAATAGAAAAAGTAGACATAAGTGAAGAAAAACAGTCTCCTGCTAGGAAGTAGTGCAAGGACAGTGAGGAAAACAGGCAGGTCAGTTCAGTGACAACCAAGAAGGGGGCATGATGGGAAGACACAATGGAAAGGGGACATTGACTCTTCGTTATGATGATGTGATAGTGTAGGATCCAGGACAGGTCTCTACCCAGGCAGGTGGGTGACACCAGCAATGTCATAGGAAAGAAAAGGCAAACAAATAAACAAACAAAAAAACTGGTTTCTGATTTGAATAAAGAGAGGACATCGAATACTATTTTTGTATTCATGACCTAAGCAGTAAAGCATCAGCCGTGTTGCCTGACTACGAGGAAGGGAGGTGGTGAAGTTCGTGCTTTGGCAGTACTGTGTGGCCTGATGGGAGTGTGAGAGCTGCCTGGATTGCTCCTGCTGGGTGTGGTCTACCCTGACCACCTATGTGAAAAGCAGCAGATAATTCTAAAGTCTTCAAGACTGAGGTATGTACTATGCTCACTTCTGTGGCTCTCATGGAGAATCTCTCTCCCAGCCCTTTCCAGCATCATGAGGCTGCCCTGTTCTTTGAGTTGTGACCCCTTTCTTCACTTGAATTGTGACCACTGCATCTCTTTGTGTCTTTTTTCCTGAACTCAGATCTCCTTTCACTGCTCCCAGACTTCTCTGTCTCCTGCTTTCATTTTTTAAATGTGCTAAGGATGTATACATTGGGCCCAGCTGGATAATCCAACACAGTCTTCTAATTTTAACTCAACTGATTGGCATCCTTAATTCATCTGTAGTCATGTGCAGATTCTCTAGTGTGAATACTTACAGTTTTCAGTTGATAACTCTATCATAGCATTTATGCATTATATGGAAGCAATCTGTTTGTGCATCTATCTCACTAGTACATATGCTTCTATAGGGAATATATCATATTCATCTTTACGTTATCTGAACATAGCCCAATGACTGGTGTGAAGTAGATACTCAATCAAACGATATGAGATGGAACTCAGTGAATTTGATTTATTTTGCAACAGTTTTTTTGTATTGTCCTTTTTAAAATTTTCACAAATACCTTCCAACATGCAACTAGGTTTCCTAATGTATAACAATTTGTCATCTTACATATATTGGGGACTAAGTGATTTCTTTTATGCAGATAAATGGAAATTCACACAAGTAATGCCCCAAAAATTTAAAAGGATTATTTTCAGGTTTTTGAAAGGAGAACGAAGATCTGGGAAGTTTCATAATATTAATATCTAGGTTTTACTTCACACTTACAGGGGAATTGGACATTATTTTCCTGAGAAGCTTTGATTCAATAATAACAGTAATAACGATTCAATAATAACTTACAATAAAACATTGACTTGTAAGATATATAATCCATGAGTGTAAATCAGTTATTGTTCATTATGTGACATCAGTGTCTGCATTGCTACAATAATCTGATTTTAGTTGACATACACTAGTGTTTTATTGCTATATTTTGTGACTTTGACTATATGTAAACAATGTTCTGCTCTGCTGCTTCAGTTTTTTTTTTTTTTAACTTTGTCTTTATTCTGTCTTCAGTATATCTATCGAAGTACAGAAAGGTTAGCATTATCCTTTGGCCATTGTCAGAGCATCATTTAAGACTGATTTTTAGGGGGCCAGGCTGTAGAGATGGGTCTTCTAATTAGCCTACTTACCACATACTTTTTAGATGCGTTACTTTTCAGTGATATCATTTTCCTTTCTTTGTACTCATATGTTCTCTTCCTTTGTTCCTCCCATTGATTTTTATGCTCCTAAAATCAACAGTCTTTATTGCCACATTCCCTGCCTAGGTAGCATACCCTCTCTTTGGGGAAGAGCAGGCACAAACCTGCCTCTAAATCAAAGGCTTTGAGTACTGCAGGGACCTAACAGTTTTCTATGGGCCCAGTGAAGACACGGAGTCATTCCTCCAAATTGAATTCCATTCTTAGGAGAAAGATTTACCTAATCCCAGGATGTGCTCCTGGTGATACCAGTCTGTGTGAGGTGCCTTTGTATGAGCTAGAACTAGTCAGTAGGATCTGTCCTGCAAAGTGAGTGTTCTTCATGGGTCAATGATTCTATCATTCTTAGTGATACTACAATTTTGAGATAAACATGGAGTAACTATTAGCACTTTTGTTTCCTTTGAAGTTAAAAAAAGAGAATGTAAAAAAATATTTCTCCTTTTTAAGCTATTAATGTATTCCCTTCTATTTATTTTAAAGTGGTCTATGAAAATTAAGATTATAAAGAAAGTATGTCTATAATAACACCAACTAGAGGAAACAGTGACTGTTTTCGAGGCTGTTATTTCCAATTTTTATATAAATGAGATGTGTATGCACAGGCTTTTGTAACACAACAAAATGGCATCGTGCACACAATCTGTCCTGCCATGAAGTCACTTTGAAGACCGGGACTATCTCTGGATAGTGCCTGCATACTGTCCACTCTCAATAAGCAAATAGTTGGCTGGCTAACTGCTTTTATCACTGAACACATCCGGGACGCACATTTTTAAGGCTTTTGATGCCAGCTAGTAAATACACTGGAAAGTCTAGATAGTTTACTTTCCACTAGCATGTATGACAATGACACCTACCCTCTTGCCATCACCAAGAGTCAGTATTTGTAGATTTGTTTTTAATCTCGATCATTTTGTTGGGGAGATAAAGGATTGTTATCACTTTCATATTTGCAGTACATTGATAGCTAGTAAAGTTCAACATGTTTTCATATATCCAGGGCATTCATTTTTCCTCTGTAGCTAATTTTCTACTATGGTCCTATGCCAGTCTATCTTCTTGAAGGTTACAAATCAGTCAAAAGACAGAGGTCCAGAAGAGGAAATCTTATAACATCCAAAGAGGGGGAACACATTATAGGGCTGTGGGATAATAATAATAAATGACTGCTCATAAATTATGCAAAAAAAAAAGCCTAGTTGTATCTCTTTTAACTTTTTATAATATTCTTGGTCTGTATTTCTACTGTGTTTATTTTTAATTTAGAGAGTATTTTTAAATGTAGAGAAATATATTTTATGATTAAATCTATAAGACATCTATCTTATTTCCTGTGTAAATATTGTATGTGGAAGTCTGCTTATGAAGCCTTTCTCTACCCTTTGAATGTGTGAACTTTTACCTAAGTGATTCTTTGTAACTTTTTTTTTTTTACCTAATCAGTTTTCTGATTTTTTTTGTGTATGAAAGATTTGGTCTTATTTGGAATTTATTTTACCATTAGAAGCTAGGAGAGAAATAGGCAACAGATTCTATTTTGGAGCCTCCAGGAGAAATCAACCCAGCCAGCACCTTGATTTCAGATCTAGAACTGTGACAGAATATATTTCTGTCGTTTTACACCAGCTAGTTTTTGATCATTTGTAATGGCACCCCTAGGAATCTAATACAGCTTGGTTCACACAGTGTTATAAAAATACTTGAAATGGTTGTCACCAATTAAAAATTGGGAGATTTTTATATAAAAATTCAGATTCCTCTTAAAGCTTCCAGAATGATGAGGCCTCACGTTAATGTGATCTTGGCCAGACCCCATACCTGTTTCTTCTACATGGAGCAAGTTGCCATATCCCCCTCGCCTGCAAGATAAATAGGGACAGCTACTTTTTATATGTTTTCTTTTTGTTTCTTAATGGTAAATTTGTCCCATCACCACTTTCTAAGCAAACCAGCAAATCTTTGCAGTATGAAATGCTGTCTTTATCATGTTATATGCTCAGATAGCATTTGAGTCTACACTGGGGCTTTCTGTTCTGTCAGATTAATCTAGCCTCTATTTATGGCAGTTTAAAAACAACATGTTAAATCTAACCGGACAAATGGGTAATCATAATTCCTCTAGCACAAAAGTTCTATCAGAGTAAGTTTAAAAGGCATGGTGATGTTAGGATTGCTTGGTTTAGATGACCTGGAATAGCATCTGTTTTTAGGCCTAATGAAGGGACTGCTCAAGGGTGGAGAACGTCTTTGGATGAGATTAGTAAGATTAGTATGTGAATTGGCATCTCTATTGGGAGAACAACATGGTTGTCTACTTCAAGTACTCAGAGTTCTCCAAGTTTTAAGTCAGTTATGGGGATTATGTAGAAATCAAAATTGAGTTCTTCATAATCCATATATTCGTAACTTCAATACCACTGGTGACCTATGGTTTTGACTATTAATAAAGGTTTGTTGATTTCATCTATTATATATAAGATTCAGAGAGATGGAAGTGCAGTAAGAATGAGGATAATGGCTGGAAGGAGTGTTCAGATTGTTTCAATTTCTTGAGCATGTATAGTGCTTGTATGAGTGAGTTTTGTGGTAAGCATTAGGGAGATAAGGTATAGAGCTAGAGTACTGATTAAAAACACAATTATTAATGTGTGATCGTGGAAATGTAAGAGTTCTTCTATAATAGGTGAGGCAGCATCCTGAAAACTTAATTCATAAGGATAGGCCATGAAGATATATAGGAGTTTAACCAATAATTTGACTTTGACAACGTTATGTAATGTTTTTACTAATATCTTTCTTGTTAAGAAAGTCATAAAGGTTGTGGAGCTGGCTTGAAACCAGTTTTTGGGGGTTCGATTCCTTCCTTTCTTGTTTCAGGCTTTGATAAATGTAGGTTCTTGAAATGTGTGATATGGTGGGGGGCAGCCATGAAGTCATTCTAGATTTATTGATGTTAATTAAATATTTAAGACCTCTCATTTTGAGGCGAATGCTTCTCAAACTATAAAGATTATCACTATAACAGTTGTTAAAGAGATGAATGAGCCTGTTGATGAGACAGTGTTCCACAGTGTGTATGTGTCTGGGTAATCAGCGTGTTGACATGGTGTGCCAGAGACACCTAGGGAATGTTGAAGAAAGAAAGTTAGGTTGACTCTTACAAACATTACAAGGAAGTGAATTTTTGCTCATGTTGGATTTAGGGTGTAACCTGAGAAAAATGGAACTCAATAGGCAAAACCTCCTATAATTGCAAAGACAACTCATATGGATAATACTTGGGAAGTATGCAACTACATAGTATGTGTCATGCAGGACGATGTCTAATGAAGAGTTGGCTAGAATGATGCCCATTAGTTCACCTACAGTGTAGAGGAAAATAAGTCCTAGGGCTCAAAATATTGCTGGTGACCATTTAATTCTTCTTCCGTGCAATGTTGCTAGCCAGCTATATACTTTTACTCCAGTGGGAATTGTGATGATTATCGTAGTGAACGTAAAGCATGCTCGTGTGTCTATATCTACGCCTACAGTGAATATGTTATGGGCCCATACAATAAATCCTAGGAAACCAATTGATATCATGGCTCACACTATACCTATATAACCAAAGGGTTCTTTTTTTTCCAGAGTAGTATGTAACAATGTGTGGGATTATACCAAATCTGGGTAGGATAAGAATGGAAACTTCTGGGTGGTCAAAGAATCAGAACAAGTGTTGATACAGGATTGGGTCCCCTTCTCCAGCAGCATTGAAGAAAGTTGTACTTAGATTTCGATTTGTTAATAATATTGTGATGCCGGTGGCTAGAGTGGGTCAAGATAAAAGCAGGAAAATGGCCATAATTAGCACAGATCAGATAAATAAAGGTGTCTGGTATTGTGTTATTGTGGGTGGTTTTATGTTGATGATTATTGTAATAAAATTGATTGAACGTAAAATTGAAGATACATCTGCGAGGTGAAGTGAGAAGATGGTCAGGTCCATAGAAGCACCGGCGTGAGTTAAATTCCCAGCTACAGGAGGGTATACCGTTCATCCTGTACCTGCTCCTGCTTCAACTATTGGTGAGGAGAGTAGGAGGAGAAATGAAGGAGGTAGTAGTCAGAAACTTATATTATTTATTCGGGGGAAAGCTATGTCTGGTGCTCCAATTATCAGTGGGACTAGCCAGTTTCTGAAACCTCCAATTACGATAGGTATAACTATGAAAAGGATTGTGACAAATGCATGAGCAGTTACAGCTACATTATAGATTTGATCATCACCTAGCAATGCCCCTGGTTGCCCTAATTCTGCTCGGATTAGTAAACTGAGTGCAGTTCCTACTATTCCAGCTCATGCACCAAATAGATATAATGTCCCGATGTCTTTTTGATTTGTTGAGAAGAGTCAGCAATTAATTAACATAAGTAGGTAAAATGGCTGAGTAAGCATTAGGCTGTAAATCTAAAGACAGAGGTTGATTCCTCTTTTTACCATAGCTCTGAGGTGATTAATCATATTGAATTGCAAATTCAAAGGAGCAGCTTCAATCCTGCTGGGGCTTCTTCTGTCCTCTGTTTTTCAAGGGCGGGAGAAGTAGATTGAAGCCAGTTGATTAGGGTGCTTAGCTGTTTCGTGGGGTTAGGGCCCACCAACCCAAGAAGGACTTACTTAATTAAAGTGTCTGATTTGTGTTCAGTTGATGTGGGATTATAAACTTACAGTCCGTATTCAGGAAATAAATATTATTTATATTTACTTAGGGCTTTGAAGGCTCTCGGTCTAGTTAACCTAATTTCCTAGTATAAAGTGATTATTATTGGTGAGAGGGGAAGGAGGAGTACAGAGAAAGTTATCATGGGGGGTAAGAGAAGTAAAGTTTTTCTTGTGTTTTGGAAATGTCATTTGGTTTTTAAGTTATTTTTTGAGGGAAATAGTGATGTTGAGTAGACTAGACGTATGTAGAAGTACAGGTTGAGTAGAGCTATGATGGTTATTAGGGTGGGGATGATGATACTATTATTTTTTATTATTTTTTGAATAATTACTCATTTAGGGGTAAATCCTGTTAGGGGTGGCAGGCCTCCTAGGGATAGTAGGGTAATTATGATGATGGAAATTATTAATGGTGAATTATTTCAAGTGTGGCTTAAGGAGAGTGTGGTTGTGTTGTTCGTGGAAAGTGTATTAAATATGGAGACTGTAAGTATGGCATAAACAGTAAAGTTTAATAATGTAATTGCAGAGTTGTAAATTAAAATTGTGGCT
>RJWT010001516.1:0-47705 GCA_004365215.1 Cuniculus paca
ATCAGCACCACAGCTGGCAGTGGAGATGAGCCTAGAGAAGTGTTTTAAAGCGGGTGGTGGAAGGTGGGGCAGGGCTCTCTCGGCATTCGTTTGCCTGCCCTTCCAACCTTACACACAGCTCACACACAGGGAACATGATGGTGACAGAAAAGGCCACTCCTGTCTCAGTGGGCACTGCCTTCATCAACACTAGGGACATGACCACAATGGTTTGCTGACTAAACCTCTCCCTGGCACTTTCTCTCTCATTGTTCACTGACCTCTATTTTGACTGAATGACTAAGGAATAGCCCTTTTGTGACCCCAAACAGAATCACGAACAGCGCTAAGAATCAACACTATAAGAAAGAGAAACCCCTGACAACAGGGGCAGACAATTTAGAATAGAACTGTAATGCAGCTTCTGTATTATTAGTTCTATTTACTCCAAGTGATTATTAATAAAGATATCTGAGGGCCAATTACAGATAAATGAGTAAGAAATACATACTGTTGCACATGGCTTATGTCTAAAGTTAAATAAACTGCTCTACCTTAGATTCCCAAATTAATCTTTATGGTCCTCTTGATTATTACTACTACTAAAAATAATTTTTATTCTGTACCTTGCCGCTCCTACTTGTTATCATTAACCACTGCATGATTTTCCCTGTATCAAGAACATGCCTAAAGGATGATTTATCCAGTCAGGGTGAGGGTTGGAGATGTAACTCTTAGCCTGCATGAAGCCCTGGGTTCAATCCCCCTAACCCTAACTCTACCCCCTACCTGACCCAGAAAACATCCAGTTAGTGTGAAAAGCATAGAAGATACAACTGTATGTTGCCATAAATGTCTACGGGGACACAATGACCAGCACCACAGGCTCAGTGGTGCAACAGTCACTCCTACACTCTTCACCTTGGTAGCCTGAAACGTGGTCGCTACTTACTGATGAATCCAGAAAACCCTTAATATTATGTGGCACTCAGCCTCTAAAAGCTCCAATTCTTATTTCCTCCCCAACCTGCAAAGCCCTTTCCATAGTACAACTAAAGGAAAAACTAGGAGACCACAGTGTTCACAATACGATCATGGTATACATAATTAAACATAGGTGGCTCATATCTAACATGAGGCCGCCTTCCTAGGATGAGAGGAGCAGCAGAAGAAAAAGCCTTGCACTTCCATCAAGTGCTAAACATCTGCAGCTGATTTCCCTGACGGATCGGCTTCACATTTCTGCGTAAGCAAATTATGGGTAAGAGCTGGGCTGCCATCCATTATCTTCCCTAAGGCTCCAGGCCAAGCTGATCTCTTACACATATCGCTCCTCCTCATCAGAGTTTTTAACTGCTAGTAATTTCCAAGCTGTGCAGTGGCAGTGAAGCTAGAGGCAGAGAATTTAAGGATTGGCCTTGCTTTCTCAATAAAAGGAAAAGATTTTCTGAATGTAGCACAAAGGGTCAGGAGTCAACTCTCATCTTTTCCCTGATTCTCTCCCTCTGCAATGCACTGAAAAGGTAGCGAATAAATAGAAAGAACATTTCTGTGACACACTTTTGCTTTCTCAAACTATCATTTACTCGGGGTTACCAAAAAGAGCCTCCTTACCTGGAGATCTTCATGAAATGAATAGAGGACTACTTTTTAAGTACAATGAAATACAATCCTGCCACATGCAGAGAAGTGAAATCAATAAATTCTATGTAGCAACTGCCAGTGTTATCCCACCAGAAGACTAAAAACTAACAACTGGCTTGTGCTCAGACGCTTATCAATGCCCAGATTAAAAATATACAGCTTCCATCAAGCTAGTTCCAACACTATCAGGTGAGTTCAGATGTATAATGCTTTAAGACAAACAAAAGTTTACATAAAATGGCATAAAGGTAGGTTTCAATGAATGTCATTTGTAGTTTATGTCATGCAACAAAGGCAGTAAGAGTACAGCAGAGAAATTCTACAGGCTAGTGTGGAAAACACAATCATAACCTTATCTCAGTTAGTTTCTCAGGGACTCTGGACAACACACCTGACCATTTTACAACTAACCTGCAAAAATAAAATGGAAACACTACTGTTTACCCTATTTATCTCATGGAGTCGTGGTGAGTTTCAGGTGAAATAAAGCATGCAAAAATGCTTTAAAATAGTGTAAGTTTTATACATTAATTATTAGGAAGATACCCCATATATGTCCACCAAGTGATATGTACAAGAATATCTATCACATGCCAAAGTCTAGAAACAAATGTCTATCATCACCATAACGGATGAGTAAACATAATCATAAAAGGGATACTACATAGCTATAACAAATAATTTATCATGGATGGATCACAAAAGGCATGATTCCAATTACCTGAATGATCAATAACCAGCAACATTACTCTCCTAACTCCAACCCTAACCTTACCCTAATCCTAAATCACTAGACATTATCTAAGAGGACAGGAGGGTTCTGCTTAGGAAGATACCAGGGACCCTCTTGAGTATTAGGCACCCAGGAATATGAATGTGTAAAAATTCAGCAAGTTGTAGGCTGTGTGATGTGCGTATTTACTCTGTGTATGTTCTAACTTAATTCAAACTTTAAAACTGTATCTTAAAATTCAGTTCTAAACAAATAGGTAACACTGTGATATCTACTACTACTTTTCTTATGGTAGCATACAGAAAAACTGTATGTACAGAAATTTAAAGCAGGCAATAGCAAAGGAAAATGTCCTGGGGTGCAAAAGGGGCCAGCAGCTAGCGAAATGAGTACGTATTAAACTTTGTCTTAGAATTCCTCCTAAGGCCTTAACGATCTCTTACACAATCACACACACAAAACCAGGTGTACTCTTGAAAGAGCGAACATGTCTGTCTCCTCTCTAGGTGCACTTGGCTGGTGGAGCCAGTGAGGTGGCACAGTGGTGTGGTTCCAGTCAATTCTGTTAGGCACTAGCTTGCTGGGAGACACTGAGCTAGTCAACTTCTCCTCTCTAGAAGTGTTGTAGGTGAAATAACCAGATCACTAAGCTCTGAGCCTCTGTGATACTAAAGCAGAAAATCAATAAACAATAACAAGAAGGAACACCAGGTGAGTCAGTTAGAAGGAAACCAAGTGCTAAAACTCTCCCCTAACCCCACAAAGCTTCTATCCAATGGTTATTTATACAGCTCAGTCTTTTGGACACCCATTAAAAAATATTTTTCCAATGCCATGGGGATAAATTCTCCACCATGTGTTCTTAAAAATAAGGTAAAAAGGACAAGAACTGGGTGTCAGTCCCAGAACTGGATTTCTGGCCAGTGACTTTCCGCAACATCTCAGACACATCACTTTACCTCTCTTACCCACCACAGTGGGTGGTGGTGATGGGTGAAGGCACATGGCCACACAATGGCTCTACCCAACATCAAATGCAAACAGCGTGCCTAACATAACCAAATAGAAACAGAAAAAGTCAGGTGAAAGAACTCATAGGTTATGATGACAATAAAAATGAGTTACAAAAGAGGCAATATTCATGCCTGGGTTTCAATGAAATGAAAGGTACTAAGAAACTTAACAAAAGGGATTATCTAAAGTTATGGAAAAACTGTCTGTCTGCTATATGGCTGACTTACTTCTGTTTCAAAAAGAATCATAAAATCCACATCGTTTTCTAAAACACAATGGGGAGAAATGGCTCTCCTTCAGATGTTGTACAAGTGTAAAGCTATAATTTAATTTTCAGTTGAAGCTGACGCCCTTGGATAATTATTTCCTTTCAAATGTCAACATTTAATAACAAGAACTCAAAAGCTTGCTGACTTTAAACTACATATAGTAAATACTTTGAAAAAATTTAAATGGACTGAGGACTGTTCTTCTATCTCTCTGAGTACAGTCCTTAAGTGAGTATTTGAGACATGACCACACTCCACATGTGAATACGATGTAAATGAATATTTCAGTGCATGGTCAGAAGGGATTACACTTTCCTAACCTGGTTAAGAGAAACAGCTAAAGCATGGACATCTCTCCTATTAGAACCACAGAAATCAGCTTTCTTGAGACCAATTCTTAGTCTGTAGTTCTTCCTGTTATCAGGTATATGTGTACTCCCCCTTCTACACTTCTAAAAACTAATAGATGCCATTCAAAAACATTTTTAATAAAAGGGTCAAGATTTCACTCTGAAAATCAAAATAAGGGAGCCATGTGCTGGGGTGGGGGTACTGCAGACTGAACCCATGGCCTCTGTACTGAGCTGAGTACACCCCCAGCCTTTTATTTATTTTTTTCTTTTTTTGACATGGGGGGGGTCTTACTAAGTTGCTAAGGTTAAGCTTGAACTTGCAAACTTCCTGCCACTGGCTCCCAGAGTTCTGGGATTATAAGCACATGCCACATAATTATGCTTTTGCGTCTGCTATAATATCACTGTGATATTAAAGCAGACGCAAAAGTATAATTTTTGCAAGCCAGAGAGGATACAGAATACGCTGAAGGTGAGTCAGAATTCAACCTCTACTCTAAGGTCCTCAGGTCTTCTAATCACCACAGCCTATGGCCACATAGTCATTTGCTGAGATGAAGAAGGTAGAGACTTTTGTATTTTAGAGACTGTTGGTTAAGGTTCCACTTGTAAGAGAATTTATTTAGGAATGAAGGTCCAGTAAAGTGCACAGGAAAGCAGCATTTTCATCCTTGTCTGGGTGCCCACACTGTACTGCCCCCAACCTATCTGGGACTTGGCTTCCCAGGGATAAAATCGATGGCATTCTGCTCCTGCCAATTCTCAGCAGGTCATTGCAAGGATCAGAATGATGGGACTGGGCACTTTGGTTGTGGAGTTAGATATACACATAATTTTATTACCATTATTCTCTATCATTATTTAGGAAATATATATATATTTCGGTTAAACATTAGATAACGTAAATGGCAAAATGTTATGTAAACATTTGGTATAAATATTAAACGGGGCTGACTCACTGATAAATGTGAAGAAAAAAAAGAAAATGGCATTTTCTAAGACATAAAAGAGTCTGCGAGATACTACATGTCAAACTGCCAAGCATAAAGCTGGCATTCTGTATACTCAGGGAATTTCCCCATTTCTCATCTCCCATGACAGGGCAGTGCTGCTGGTTTACTGGAAGCCTGCTTACTATGCCTGGACTGAAAACACTGCCCCCAAAGGAAGAAGATGCCCATCACAGTAAGGCAACAGGAGTGGCAGAGATTTGTTCCACTCGTTTTCACTGTGTTCTCTTTATTCAAATATGGTGAAGTTCCCAGAGTTGTCTTAAACTACAACTGAAGTCCGTTCTGGTGATATTAGAAACAGCTAAGGATACACCTCATACCTAGCAATTAACTGAAATTTCTCTCTCTAGTTTAATTATCAGACATTAAAATTCCTGATGCTTAGGCTCTGTGCCCCTAAATTCCAAAGAAGACATCACATTTGCAATATAGAAAAAGTCTCACACAGTCTGAAAGCACATTATCCTTTTTCAGATTCCTTTCCTCGCCAATATTCTGGATTCACTGAGCTGTGACACTTTTGGTTAATATCTACTGCTGGGGGTAAACATTACCTTTTATACATCAGCCTTCCCCACTTCCTCCAAAAACTGTTAATATGTACCCAACTCTAACCTGGATGGCAGATTTTGGTAGGTAATAATGACTAAAATTAAATTACATGCCTTGATTTATTTTTCTTGTTTAAGAAAACTAATTGATAAGCCTTTGACTGTATGTGATGGTTAATATCATATGTCAATCTGGTTAGTCTATAGAACTTGGCTGTTTATCATCCAAGTACCCAGCACTTGGCAGGCTGAGGCAAAAAGACTGCAAGTTTGAGTCCTGCCTGGGCAACAATATCTCAAAATAAAAAATTAAAAGTTGGGCATGCAGCTCAGTGTGAAGGCCCTAGGTTCATTTTCCAGTACCACCAAGAAAACGAAAGCAAAAACCACTACTCTAGATGTTGCTATAGATAAGATTAACATGTATGATCAGCTGTCTTAAGACAATTACCCTTGAAAATGTTAGTAGGCCTCATTTCATCAACTGAAGGCCATAAGAGAAAAAAACCTGAGGTGTCCTGAAGAAGGAATTCTGCATCGAGACTGTAAAACAAAAATCCTGTCAGCCTGCCCAATAAATTTCAGACCTGCCAGCCTCTATAATAACATGAGCCAACTCCTTAAAGTCAGTCAAATGAGGTGTGTGTGTCTGTGTGTGTTCCATCGATTCTATTTCTCTGGAGAACCTGACTGATACACTTCAGTTGCGGGGAGGTGGTTACAATACTGCATAAAGTGACTAACAAATAAAACCAAACAGTTAAGTGCCACTCTGAAGCCCATGGTACTTAGAACTGGCAGAAGAAAGTACAGACACTGTGGAACCCCCAGAGACAACAGTCAGCACCTTCAAGTATGCTTCTGAAATTCCAGAATCTTACTCTCTAAAGTAGGGACCATATCTTTCCTTTAACAAAAACTTACCAGGCAGTTTTTGGTGAAAATTCTTACACATCAACTAACTTCTCTCAGACAACCTTATGGCTTCTGCCAAACCACCTTAACTGAGTTGAAAATTCAAGGCATTTTCAATACGGCCTAAGTTGACATATACGATGAACATATTCATCCTTATCCCTGCCATTTCCGTAACGGAGTCCTACTCATCGACCCCGGTCAAGCCTCCCCTTAGCACACAGTTTTTGGGTCTCTACTGCCACCCTGTGTGAGCTTCTTGAGGGCAGGAGTGCTGAGCACTGCCGACACAGCAGAAGCTCAGTAACTGCCAGGATTGTGCTGGTGGAATGAGAGCAGTGAAACAATGTTACGAACGATACACTGTGGAGCTATCTGATGTAACTATATTCAAATTTCATCACAAATCTGAGTGTACAATGACTACCAAACTAAATAATCACATGTATTTGATTGATAACTGAATCGGACTCAATACAGTACTCACAGATTAAGAAGGGAGGCCTTGACCTAACAACTGTGTCAATCAAGCACTCGGGGTCCTTACTGAATGAAAACACCTGAGAGACCCTTACGCTAGACTATGAGCGTTTTGGCTACTTGGCTACTTGCTGCACATTACAATGCCTGAGGAGCTGAGAGCTTTAAAAATTCAAACAAATCATGTCCAGGACCCACCTCAAACCTACAAAATAGAATCTCTAGGATGATTCTGATTACTGGGGAGACGGGATACTAGGGACCTTAGCACTGAGCTGTGTCCCCAGGTCTCTGAATTTTTTATTTTGAGGCATGGTCTTCTTAAATCACAAAGTTGTCTGTTGGACTTGAACTTTCAATCCTCTTTCCTCAGCCTCCCAGAGTGCTGGGATTACAGGCGTGTGCCACACCCAGCTGATTCTAATTTTTAATAGGTGGGGAGTGATAAAGAGAAAGCAACCTTCTCAGGTGAACAATGTGTGGCTAGGATGGGAATCATTGGGAAAGAAGGATTTCATAGCCTTTACCTGGGTCCAGGATAAGCTCAGTATGCACTATGGAGTTTAGTAGCACCTGTAAGCTAGGATTACAAATGATGTTCTAGAAACGTAACTGTGCCTATAGGAAACTGAGTCAATTACAGTGTCTCCTATGAGGAAGGTGCAGTTGAAGCAATTAGCTTGTTGGCTGAATAAAGAAACAGCGCACACTTTAATCTTAACATTTACTTTCTGCGAGGACATCCAGGAAAATAATATCTACTGCACTAATTTATCTAAAGACAGGGAGTCATCTCTCCATACCTTTTTGGCTTCCTCAGATGTGACAGAGCTTCCAGAGGCTTCATCTTTGGTGATCAGAGTAATTCCATCTAAAAAGAGAATTCACAGAATAAAATCCAACACACAGAGTCAGTCTCAGCCCCTTTCCTTTCCACAACTCCACCCATCTTCAGTCTGGAGACCAGTACAACTATAAAGGTGCTCCATCCTAAAAATAATACAAAACTATAATAGCAATTAATGTACACTGTTGTTTCATTTTACGGTGTTATCCTTTCTTCCATTTTTGCTAGTACAATAAGAAATAAAGGCCACATTTCAAGCTCTAGCCACTACATGATGTCTTCCTCGGTCCACTCCAGAAAGAAATCTTTTTTTTTTAAGAACTCTCAGATTACTTTCTCTCCCTTTCAAATAGCTCTTGTCACATCTTATATAACTGTATATGTTATATGTCCTCATGGACTATATTTTCCTCAAGGGCAGTGACTAAATCTTATTCATCTCCATATTCTCCTCTATGCAGTACACATGAAAAGTTCAATAAAGGCCTGAATGACTGCATGCTTCTGTCCAAACCCATCAGGTACGCAATGCTGGACTCTGCATGCATTTTCACTTATAGTAGTATTTGCTGGCCATAAAAATAAAACAAAAATAAAATAGCCAGTGGACAGATCGGGGGAAACACGCTTTTAAGATTAGCATGTTTATCATTCAACGAAGTACATCACTTTTATCTCAGTGAGGGCAAATCAAAGATTGAGCCTTTAGTTTTTTCTTCTTCATAAGATTTTCCTATCTCAAATGGCTAGTGCATGATATACTTTCAGAAAAGTACATGTATTTAACATACATTTGTACTTAGAAATAGCAGAGATTATATGTATTCTTTCAATAGCATGCAAACTCAGAAAATATGTGTATTGTGCATGCCCTATAAGATTTTTTTTTCAGCAAATAATATTATAGGTATTCAATGAATATTCAAATCAACCTCTTTCATTTACTGGGTCAGAGGGAGAGACACAAAAGTGATTGAATAAGCTCCATTCACCAGGCATCCTAACTGCTTTTGCTCCTCAGCATAATGGTTAAAGGGCTGAAAAAATAGCTGTCAGGGAAACAGCTGCCTATGTGGTGAAACACTATTAAAGGGTATGCAACTCCCTTATACAAAATTTACATAAAAGATGGATTGAAACTAATTTTGTCTCCTATTATAAGTGGAAAAGCTTCATACCATCTTTTAAATGCATTCTGATAATATGCATTTTTAATAAATAATATCTCACACTTGGGTTCTGAAAGAAAATTGGGACAAGTTTTAAAAACTGTGAAAAGGGCATCAAGGAAATCAAACATCAAGCCTGATAATATTGAAAGAGTATGTGTTCCCTTCCCTCTGGGTGTAAAGCTCATGAGTTACTATGAGTGAGAAACGGAGTGGTTTTGGCTCATGAACCACTGCTGCTGATATAGACAGCCCAAGAGCACAGTCGTGGCAGGTAATGCAGCAAACGCGCGGGCATCAGTTCGAGTCCTGCAGACTCAACAAAACGGGAACGGACTAGGAGACCACAGAGGGGTCAGTGTTGCTCACACGGTGGCTTCAGACAGCAAGGCGCAGTCTCAGAATCACGTTATGCTGTGTACAGCGTAAGACGGGCTAAGTTTACTTGTTATTTATCACTCTGTATTTACGCTAATGAAGCAAAATTTTAAGTTCAACAAATCCCAAGCAATTCCCAAGGCCAAATGGAAAGTTATCAGGTCCCATGTAAGATATCACACGTTATAATTTATATTTAGAGGCCATGTGTATATTTTTAAAAATAGCATAAAAACTTGGAAGAAAAACGACCCTTTACCTTGAACAATGATTTCCCAGAAATGATTTAACTGTTTAATTTCCACTTTTTCTCGAAGGGCTTTCAGGAAAGTGTTAAAGCGCTGTTCTTCTGAAAACTGGAGATCGAGAGGGAAAGACGAAGTGGCATTCAGAGCAGATACAAAACCAAATTCTTTCCTAGTGTAAAGTACTATGTATTTTGAATCTATCATATTTATTAAGAAATAAACTGTCCTTCTTTGGTAAACTGCAGCTGGCAATTCAATTTGAGCTTGGTTTGTTGAGAACCAGAACCAGAAGGCACAGCACTTCCTACAGCCACATTGTTTTTAGTAGCCTGGAGCATTACTTTTAACTTTTCATACAGACAATTTCAAACAGAAACAAAGTAACT
This sequence comes from Cuniculus paca, assembly GCA_004365215.1. Classification (NCBI taxonomy): domain Eukaryota; kingdom Metazoa; phylum Chordata; class Mammalia; order Rodentia; family Cuniculidae; genus Cuniculus; species Cuniculus paca. The sequence continues at coordinate 9,980 of RJWT010001516.1, forward strand.
TAGTGAACGTTCATACACCCTCACTCAGCTTCCATAATCATCCTTACCTTCTCCCAGAACTACTGGTTGTTTTAAAGCAAATTTTAGTAGTTTTATTTCATTTACAAATATTTCAGTATTCAATATCTAAAATACATATTCTTTATATATAATGTATATTTGCACATTTATATATGAGGGTGAGAAAACATACACAAGTGTCATTACGTGTCACACAAAAATTACTCATTCTTTAATAGGAGTAAATAATCCATTAGAATTCATATTTTCTTATTCTACAAGTTTCCTTTTTTAGAAAAAAATTTTACACCTAAAAAAAGATCTAGGTTTTAAAATGATCTACATTGACTGATATATGTATCTAAAATCTGTTTTGTTCCTCCCCATCTCCCTCCTTCTCGCTGTTATTTTATTTATTTATTTATTTAATTTACTTCTTATTTTTAACAGTGCTGGGGACTGAGCCCAAGGTCTTCACACATGCAAGCCAAGTGCTCTCACACTGACCTACAGTGCTAGGCCCAGCTCTTTCTCTTTTTATGAGAACCCAGTGACCTGGTACTTTTAAGGACATGCAGTAGCTGTACTGTACAGTGCTATTAGATACCCTATGCAGCTTGGGACAGTGTTTTTGTTTGGTTTTTTAAAAAGTAACATGTTGTATGACCTTTTCGTATCTAACCACATCTTTCTCTACTCAACTGAATCACCCACAATCTTGATTCTACTTTTCCAAAATTTTGTCTTTTATCTGTAGGGTATTTGGGGCATCTCCTTCTCAATCTTTCATTTTAATTTAATTTTAACTACTTTCTCATTTTCTTGTCATTCTTTATAAGTACTTAAATTATTCAAGCACTGATTTTTTCATTTATTCAGCAAATATTTAATAAGCACCTACACAAACATGTACAACTGTGCCTACTTTAAAAACACATTTTCTAAACTGAAACTTGCCCCGTTAGCGCCATTCACAGACTGCAGGGGAAGACAACAAGAAAAAGTCAACAAGAAGCAAGCCCTCCCTGTGAATCAGCACCATGTGTGGACTGCTGGGGGGACAATCACACCCCAGGCTTTTCTCATGAGTCAGCGCCATTCATGGACTGGCAGGGAGGAGAACAAGAAGTCACCAAGAAATAAAAAAAAAAAAAAAATTTTGTCATGTGTATAAGAATAAAAAAGATCCCAAATTAAAAAAAAAAAAAAAAGAAGTCACCGAGAAGCAAGTCCTCCCTGAAAATCAGCGCCATGTGCATGTGCAGGTCCCTCAGGGGAGAGCCAGATGCCAGCCCCTTTCAGCATGTGAGCTGGGAAACAAGGGTCAACCCCACCCCCACCCACACACCCCACTGTAAGCGACAGGGTGATCTGGAGAAACACAGGCTGCAATGATAGCTATTGAGGTAAAATACAATTTAATGCTTGTAGTGTTTAGTGTTGCACTGACTTTGCAGGTCTAAAGCTGGTAGTCTGATCATCTATTCAGAGAATAACATTATGCAATGTAGCATCTATGGGGGATCTCCTCCTAAAGGTGGTAATCATTAATTCCCTATTATCTTGTTTTGAAGTCCAGTATCATTTTCATTGTTTTGTTGGGTTTTATTCTACTTTGTTTTGTTGATTTTATTATATCTGATGGCATGGGCAGTTATTTCAAAGGTAACAAGATATATTATGGTAGCCATTTTGGATTTACTCTTATCTTCTTTTGAAGTCCTTTACTGCATTCACTGTTTTGCTTTTATTGGCTCTATTCTGTTGTGTTTTGTTTGATTTTTACTACGTCTGAAGGTATCTGCAGCTATTTTGAAGACAACAAGAGGCATTATGGTAACCATTGTTGATTACCTATTGTTTTGAAGTCCTGTGTCACTTACACTGGTTTATTTTGATTGGTTTTATTTTGCTTGGTTTTATTCTCTTTAAAATAAAATAAAAATAAAAATAAATAAAAATAAATTAAAACTTGCTCACCTCTTGCCTAGAAGTTTAAAGCCCTACAGATAATTTGGTAGATTTTTACAAATGTTTTCTAAAAATTCCTAACAAAACAAACAAATAAACAAAAAAAAAAACATAAAAAATAGCAAGGGGAAGCTGAGTAACTATTAAAGAACAATGGAACAGTGTTCTTTTTTTCCTGCACTTACACCTCTAGTCCTGTCTTTATAAAATCCTCAGTAATTACACCAATATATATTTTCCATCAACTTCCTTAATATAGCTCAACATTAGAGTTCCAATACACTAGTTAGCTTTTACAATAACAATAGGGCTGCCAGAGGTTACAACAGAAATTTCCTTGGTTCCCTAAGCAGGAACAGAAAGCCAGGGCTTTGATGTCATAAAAAACTAGAGATAAGACATCCCTCCCACCCGCCCACCTGAATTCTTCCTCAGAAATGACAATAACAGGAGTTTCATCACTGCCACTTCTCTTGGCATATGTTGCTATTTATTCACTGTGAAAATAATGATTTCCAAAGCCCAGGCTTATTTGTGGAAAGCTGTGTGTCTTCCTTGTAATGGCTGCCAGCTGTATGGGAAGAAAAGACAGCTAAGGACAGAGTTACCTTAATGGCTTCTTCCCGGAAGGCTTTGATGCAGTCCAAGCTCTTCATAAAATAAGGTGTTTCATTTGTATCCAAAAACTGCTCAATGTGGTTTATTAGCTGGTGACTTGCTAGAACATAAAAGAATAAATTTATTTTCCTACTTGTGAGTGATGCTTATTAGGTGCAGACTATGTTGCCTGGTGTGTGCCTATAGAATGAAGTATGGTGGAAGAGCCTCATGATCAGCAGGCACAATAGCAAGACATCTTTTGGGGCAATGAGATGCAAAAATTCTGATTTCAAAAGTCTATATTTGAGAAACTTGGGTAATACAGCTATTTGTCAAGAAATAAAATTAAATTTCTGTAACGCTTAGTGCTAAGTATTCCTTGGGAATGTTCAACACTAAACTGTGGTAGTTGTTTTTGAAAATCTTGTGTTTTATTCCCCTCTCCCCCAGATTCAGGCACCATTTAAACAATTCAAAACTATCTTTTCTAATATATTCATAGGAAACAGATTTTCCAGTCCCTCCCCAACTCCTCTTGGGATAACTGTCAAACAGCACAAGACACTGAAAAGTGAAGAACCAGGGATACCCTATCTTTTGCCAACCTCAGATTATATTAGGAAAGTACAGATCCAGTCTTAACACAGCATCCCACGAGATGAGAAATCATTACTACATGTCTTATGCTCTTAGTTGGACCTAAATATTCCCCATGTTGCTCAGCACTCCCTAAGCTATGAATACTTAATAAACACAGTCAACAAGGAATGTCAGAAATGTTACAGAATGAAGAAGTACATTAATAATGTTATCATTTCCAAAGTAGGTTGCAACTTGAGATTGTCTCACAAAGAAATAAAATTCTTCAGTATGAAAAAAAAATGTGAAACTCAAGGGAATTTAATCTGCTGAGCAGAACAAAACTGACCCTTCAGATCTGTGATGAAGAACAAATCAAGGGATATGAACATTACGGCCTAAAGGTTCACTCTGCTTTGTCCCCTGAAACTCCTCATTAGTTAACTATTTGACAATTCATGCTGAATGGTCAAGATATTCTAAGAGTGAGGAGATTCCCAAATTCATGACCTCATTTGAGCATTCTAGCAGTCAAAAATGTGTAGGAGCACAATACTAAGGCCAACCACCTTCACTGTCCACCTGAAAAGGCTCAAGGCCACTAATTCTATGAATTGATGACCTTAACACAGTTCAGTGCCTTATGAAAGACATGAAATTGGTATCATCTACTTATTTGCCAAGGACCTTACAGCATGTGGAAAGGATTTTTAAAAAAAGAAAAAAAACTCGACAAAGCATTTTTTAATACAGCAATTTTGCAGGATGGGAAAAATATCCCCAGCAACTATTTCTCTTCTACCAACTAGAAGATTATGATCTCCATTATAATAAAGCATTTAACAAACTTGAAGGATTAAAAAAACACTTCCTTGCAATTTCAGAAATCTTTACCAATATATCCTCTAGCAGTGAATTAATATCCAACTACAATTCAAAGGAGAGAATGTTCAGATGGCCTTTAACAAGGCAAATAATACTACCCTGATTAGTAGGCAGAGCAGAAAACCATCAATGAGAAGCTCAGAGCAAATAGAAACTATCTTCCATTTTTCAGCTTAGAAGGGTAAAGTAACACAAATGTTTGATATTTCTCATACCCCTGAGAAAGCAGCCTACTTTCTCTGATAGTTTGATATAAAATTCACTCAGCATTATATATCTGGGCACAAACAAAAACTTCTGCAGGCCAAGGACAATAAAACCAAAGACTCCATAGCTCTCATTGCTTTTGAAATGTGAATGAAGAAACTTTGGAAGCCATAATGGAAATGTTTCTCTTTCCTTGATTTAGTGAGTGTTTTCATTAATTTATCCTAGTGAATATTTATTATGTAATTACTATGTATGAGATATTATGCTATGTACTGTGGTAGATACAATTAAATTGAAGCTCAGACCCTTGCCTTTGTGGAATTTATTGCCTTCTAGGGTATATGATACACATACACGAAAACAACAAGAGGTAAATGTAAAGAGAGCTATGTGTGATATGAAAACATTAATTGGTCTGATTCTTTTTAATGTATTGGTCTGAATTTTTTGAAAATTTGGTGGTTATAGAAAGCTTCATGAACTAACATGGCTTTTTAGTTGGACCATGATAAACAGACTTTGGCCATCACCCAGCTGGAAACAGAATAAACATCAGAATTTAGAACAGAGTATGTTTAAGGAAAAAAGCATGATGGCCCAATACCTGGATAAGAGTAAGGGAAGAAAAAGGTTGCAGGGAAGATCCTCTAAAAAGAAACAATAGAATGAATCCCTCATATATCTGTAGATCTATCTAGATTTATTTTTTCTTATTTACATATCTGACTGTTCTATCCTTTCCTCCAGATGGTTCAGAAACACAGGCAGATAAACACAACCAAACACCCAATGAACTCAATGAATACAAAAGCCAGGTTTCGTTCTAGCAATAGCAAGTTACACAGTGAGTGCACCTGTCCCATGATTCTGTTCTGTTCTTTTCTTTCTATTGCAGCCCACGATTCTGAATTCTATACCTCTACCTAGACATTTTGTGGTTCACTGACTATAATGACCATTTAATACCAACTAATAACTGTGATGGGTGATGCTTTATATACGGTACTAAATACTAGAATAAGATGTACATAAGAGATTTTCGTCCCAGATTTTGGTGGAACTTCTCATTACCCTGCCATATTTAATAAAAGTAAAATGCAGAAATGGCTGACTAAAATAATACTGTATTTTGACTGAATTATACTTTTGACTCCCCTGCAGAAAGGAAATGCTGATCATCAGGGTGCTTTTCTCTGCTTCTACAGCAATTACAGGCTAAGGAATGGCCTGTCAGTCTTCATACTCAGTAAATCACAGCCCCAATTATAATTCACCAAAATGTTCTTCAGAATTAGTCAGTGACTCAGTAATACTCATTAGTAGCTAATATAAAGAATGGCCATTGGAAGGGCCATCTATCTTAGGATACTAAGTGAGGCAAAAGGCTGTCATTTATCTCAAGGAGTTCTTCAAAAATGTCTGTTCTGGAGTTTGAAGTTTTATATATGGACATTATTTTGCCCCAGATCTTAAATGAATGCAGATGTTGATATGCAAAATTAGTCACATAGTTAAAATTTTAGTATCATATTGAGAAAGTTACACAGATTCAGAAGTGTTATGTAAGAGGAAAGCAGCAGAATTTCCTTGTTTAATCCTGAATACACATTCTTGCTCTCTACAGAAAATATTCAAAGCCACCCAAAGCCCTGCCACAATGGGCCACCTCTCTTCACAGTACATGGTAACAAGAGCCAAAACATTCGGAATTGTGGGTTTGACTGTCCCCGACTTTACACTTGCTCATTTCCACTGTGCTCAGCAAAGATGTTTCCAATACAGTGAAAGGAAGTCATCTATTGTGAGATTTTCCCCTTTATGTGACAGAGACAAAAAAACAGTAGGTTCACTTATCTGTCACACGTTATATACAAAGGACTGTTAAAGGCATCTCAAAGGAGCTTGCTGAACTCAGGAATCATTCAGGATGCTTCCCAATTTAATTCTCACTATCTCAATGCCGAATGTGAATTTTACTTATTGAAAAGCTGCACACTTTGCAGATGTCTGCAGTTAAATAACGTCCAAGTGTTAACAAATTTATACATGCAATGATGATGGTATCTTTATAAAAGTAAAAGGCAACAAAAAAATCAAGCGTTGAAGTCAAACAATATAAGATCAGGACACTCATATTATTAAGAGAATAAAAAATAAATAAATATTCATCAGCAAAAGCTCTAGGCAAGTGGTCCAGTTTACCATGAACCAAATCTGCATGTAAGTTACAATCAATGTTTTAAAACAGAAACTTAAAAGGGACATTTATCTGATAAGAAAACGAGTCCGTGTTTTCAATAAAGGCAACTAAGCCAGAATCAGGTCAGGAAAGGCTTCCTCTGTGTCCCCTTCAGGATACGCACTGGTCACTGTGGACAAAAGCTACACATTTACCAGGATCCGGCCAGAACAGAAATCACTCTGAATACTTAACACAGGGGACAATGAAGTCAGCTGTTTCCCAGGTAAGGAAGAGCCATAAAGTCAACTGAGATTGGGGTTGTAACCCAGAGACTGCAAGAATCATCCACCACTCACCCTGGGCCCAGGGAGGGGGTGATTCAACTAGAGCCCCAGACCTGTCCTATAGGAGGCAAATCCATGGGAGACAGGAAATGCTGCCCAACCCAACAAGGGAGAAGGAGATACCCTGGTTTCTCCCTCTTCCCACCAATCTCCCACCAGGCTCCCATTGGCTGAACCCAGCAGGAAGTCCTTAGACATGGGAGCTTGGGAAAGGCAAACTGCAGGGATCAGGTCTGCCCCGCGCCCTCCTCCCTGACGCAGTGCACACAAAGCAAGTGTGAGGAGAAGATCTAAGGGTCACCTGTGTGTTATTATGAACTCAAAAAAAGCATCCCCTCCTTTATGAACTGGAAATTTCCAGGAGACAAAATCAACAAGGCATTATTTAATCTAAATAAGGGAAGATAAAATTTATAGGGTTTTTTCTTCTTTCCAGTGAGGCGGCATACGACAAAATTCAATGACGTTATTGAAAAGGTTCTTGAGCATATGCAAAACTTCCTAGCCATTTAAATTTTTTTTTTTTTTTTTTTTTGCAGCACCAGAGATCGAACTCACAACCTTGCACTTGCCAGGCAAGCACTTAGGCTGCTGAGCTAAACCCCCAGCCCTGCCATTTAAATTTTTTAAAGTTGTTTTTCTGCAAAAACAGAATTGCGTTACCAAAAAAAAAAAGTTCCTTTCATTTCTACCGGAAACCTCTTCAGAGGTGTGTACATTTTCCCTTTCCTTCAAATTCAACAAGGTGAAATGTAGCAAACAACTACTGTACAACCAGGTGGACCGTGACAATATGTGATAAGAATTACATGTCCTATGGTGTACATGTCCTCTCAGAAGTCAAATGTACTTCCGACTATTTAAGCATGAAAAGAAGGTATCCTAAATATTTTTACTCTAAAAGACAAAAGATATGCTGAGTTATTTCTTCAATATCCTTTCTGCTTGCTTCCAAGGGTTCAAATTTAGATTTGGAAGAATTTTTCCGGAATGTTTGTGTTCTTGCTCTGGTATTCTTTAGTTTCTGCAGTCTTTAATGAAACACTCTTATTAGAAGAAAAGAAATCATTGGATGGCCACAAAAAGATCTGAGAACTATGGAAAAAGCATAAGCCATAGGATCCTCACAATGACCTTCAAGAGTTTCTTCAATGTGCAGCAGCAGGCCTATGCAACAGACAGCTCTACTAGGCACTTTTCCTTCTTGTCCTTCCTCTTTCAAAAACTGTTCTGCTAGGCTCTTTGCCCCATGGTTTCTCAGCTAGCAGAAGTAGCCTGCCTCCCTTATAAGAAGAGAAAAGGTCAGGAGAAATGACACAGGAGAATCCCACAGCCATAATATTATGCATGACCGGTGGCATAGGAAATACAAAGTGCTGACCCCCTCACAGTACAGATGTGGCTCTGGGTTTTTATTATGATAGTACTATTATTTTTCTTCCCAATAACTAAAAAAACTCAATTAAAACCTCACCATTTAAGCTCTACAAGTTCTGTCACAGCCTATTTTTTCATGCCTAACGATTTTCTCATTAAATGCAGTAATTTCTTACAAATTGCACTAATAAAAGTAAGTCCTGCTGGGTGTTTCCCCCTTTTTTTAAATGCTGCCTTTTCATTGATGTGTTAAATTAAAACCCCAGGCACAAAGAGCAGAGTAAATGCAAAGTCTTTATCGTCAGAATCCACTCCTGAAGACTATGAGATCACTCTCATTTTATTTTGTTTTTATTTGAAATAAGTGTGTGTCCTACTTTGTAGCCAAAGAATGATATTGTAAGGCCTCTTGGCCTTAACTCATAAAAATGATAGTGTGAGCTAGCAAGATACTAGAAAGATGATACCTAGTTATCTCACTGGCAGTAAACTCATTTTATGTTACATTAGACATACCATTTTTATTTAGTGAGTAATATTTCTCATCTTAAATTATTTGGCCATGAGACCAGATCTACTCCCATGTCAGGTGACAAATTTTAAATTTCATGGTCAATGAATGCGTTTCATGACATTCTATGGTCTCATACTATTTTATTAAAAACACGCACTTTAACCGCTAAAGACCCACTAAACATGTCCCGCAAAGCCTAGAGACCATCAATTAATATTTACAGGAAATACAACAGTTAGATAAGAACAAAGTACAATACTCTCTATTGTAAGTAGTTTTCTCTAATTCCACAAAGAGGTGCATTTAAAGTACAAAATCAAGACATGCTAACATAAGAAACTAAAGGAAGATTTTCTCATTAAACAAGGAAGTGATTTTTTTGGGCGGGGTTCATTTATGTAATGTATATGCCACACTCCTGAAAGACTGTGGTGGGGGGTAGGAGCAAAGAATAGGAAGAGCAGAGAAACAGTTGTTCCCACAAGTGTCCAAGGTCCTAGCATTCTAAAATTTGGCAAAGCTTACTAAAATAAAAGTGATACTGGAGAAACAAAAACCTTACCATCTCAGCTCGATCCTATTCCAGATGGGCAGTAGGAGGAAGGCAGGATACAAGATGACAGTGTTTGGGACTCTGGCAATTTTGTAGTATCTGTCTAGTTTCATACCTGAGTAGATGTCATCAAACTAAGGCAGGAAGTAAGCAGAAGGAACCAAGTAGCCATAGTAACAGTGCAGCCAGGAGGAAACAGTCTGGAACAGGAGGCCAATCTGGCAATGGGATTCAATTAAAAGTTGGTAATTGAATGGAATTAAAATTCATGTATCAGTTGAAGAGATACAGTGAGTAATGAGTCAGACTTCTCATCAAGGGAAGAAACAGGCAGCCACTGGTTGAATGTGCTTTTGTGAACGTTGGAGGGGGAGGCAGCTCAAGTGTTTTACCATGTATCAAGAATCTGAGTCATTCTTGAAAAAAAAATATTAAGTACCAGAAATTTTAAAACCATCTTATTCTACATGGCAAATGTGTCTAAAAAGAAAAAAAATCAGTAAATACTGTGACTCTGTGTTTATATTACATCCTTCCTAAGCAGCAGAGTCCTCTCTTCTGCCTTCTACTTTTTGATTTTATGAAAAAAGGTTTTATAATATTCTAGAGCTCAAAATACAAAAATATTATATTTTGCTAGTGGCTAAAATAAAGCTAAGACTTAGAAGGAAAAAAAAAAAAGCTAAGACTTAGGAACTGATCCAAAGAACCAAAGAAGTAATTCTGCTATAATTCAAAAATTCAAATGCTTGCTGCTCCCAACACAGCTTTGTTAAAATCAACAATGGAAACAATAGTTTACTACCTATTATGGCTTGTGTCTGGATGTCCCCCCAAAGCCTCATGCAGATATTAAGTGGGGCTTTTCAGAGGTGGCTGATCTAGGGTGTGTGGTGCTGTGATTAAGCATGTGATGCTAGGATTAAGTGTGTGATGCTGGGATCAAGGGTGTGTGATTACTAAGTGAGTCCACTGATTGGTTTGGTATAGTTCTGGGTGTGGATAACGAGAAGGCCCACCCTGAGTGTGGGGCGCAGGTAGTGTGGAAGGGATAAAAGGCAAAGGTGTGCTGCTGCTGCTTCGCTGTTTAGCTGTTTACTGCCTTCTGCCTGCCATGAACTATTTCTCCTCTGCAATACCTTCTGCCATGCCACCCTGCCTTTGAGTCTGCCAACTACGAATTGAAACCTCTACAAACTGTGAGCTACAACTTTGAGTATTGGGTCTTTTGTCTCAGCAACGTGAAAAGTTACTAAGACACTACTAGCCAGCAGTACTCAGGGAACATAAAAATACATGGAGGTCATCTTGTCTCACTGATGGTGGGTCAGCAATAGCATCTTCTATGATAACGAATCATACTACAAAAAAACTATGACCAGACGTTGGTATCAAAGATATACTGGTTCTCAAATCAGGGGCATCTTTTCAGAGTGGAACCTGAGGATAACAGAGAAGAATGGGTGTGTGTGCGTGTGTGTGTGTGTGTAGAATATCATGAACAGAGGGAGGAAAGCCAATGCCACAAAGGTATTAGCAGGAACACAGAGGACCATGTCCATGAATAGGTCAAGAGTTGCAGGGTAGGATTATGGAATGCCACAAAATGGTGACCTAGTTCCAAAGACACAAAGAATAACCAAGAAGGGCTGGCTCACAACTAAGCCTGTACTACAAGAGGTTAAGTCTACACAAGCACATGTCTGCACTAAAGCAGAACTTTCAGGATAATATAGGATGCTGGAAGTGATCAATGGTGAAATAAGGAAAGCCTAAATTAACATAGTAGTAGTTAGGATGGGAAGAGACAAATCTGAGAGAACAGAATTAGAAACTATCAGAAAATACAAGATGATTAAAAATGGATACAAAGTGGTCAGAAAGGATCAACGGTAAATTGAAAGGTCAAACAACAAGAGTATCAAAACAAAACTTATTTCTGAAGAAAGTTCCTGTAATATCCTGAGCACTGGGACAAGTTACCACTTAGGCTGCTGTCTTGCATAGGGTTCCTTTTACAGACCCCCTCTTATCCAGCCCAGGTTATCCCAACTTCCAGCTCCATGAATTCTTCCTCAATTTCACTCACTTTCATCTTGTACTCAGACACTGCCTTCCCTCCTACACTCTGCTGCTGTCACCCTGCCATCTCTGCCCTAGATTCTACACTTTTCAATAGGAAAACTGTTGAAAGATCTTTCCCTCTAAACCAATGGCAATTCCTTCAGTAGCTTAGGCCACAGGCTGAGGAGTCAACCCTGACCTTTTCCTTCTTCCTCACCCTATATTCAGATGATCAGCAAAACTGTCAATAGTACTTTCAAAATATATCAAGGATCTGACCTCTTCTCACTATTTCTTCACTGCCACCCCCACTGAGATTAACGCTAGCCTTGTAACTCATTTGACTATTTCAGACTTGCCCTTCCTGAATGCAGCATAAAATATAAATCAGATTATTCTCTTCAATGGTTTCCCATTTCGCTCAGAGTATAAACTGAAGGTTCTATGTGATGTGTGCCCCAGCTACTTCTCTGACTTCTTCTCTGACTTCTTTCTTCTACCCACACTGGCTTCCTAGATGGGGGAGCAAGCATAAGCTCCTTGAGAGGAACACACTGCTCTTTCTGTCTGCAAAGTTCTCCCCACAGACATCCACTGGGCTCTCTCACACCTCTGTTCGACTGACAATTGAGACCTCAACAGTGAGGCCTTCACTGGTCCTCTGCATAAAATCACAAACCTATCTTATCCCAGCATTCCGATCTCACCACCCTGCTTTAATCTTTCTCTACAGTGTTGCTGTGGATTGAATAATATCCTCCCGAAATTCCCAGAATCTCAGAACGTGACCTAATTTGGAAGTAGGAGTCTTACAAGGGTGATCAAGATGAGGTCATTAGGGTGGATCCTAATCCAATAACTGGGGCTCTTCATAAAGAGATAAACCTTAATACAGACAGAACTCCAATGCTGAGAGGGAGGCAGAGACAGGAGTAGCATATCTACAAGTCAAAAAAGGTCAAGGATAGCCAGATGTCATCAGAAGTCACAGAACAGAAACCCCTCAGAGTTCTCATAAGGCACCAACCTTGCCAAACCTTGATTTTGAACTTACAGTCTCCCAAACTGTGAGAATAAATGTCTGTTGTTTTAAGCCACTCAATTTGTGGTACTCAATTACAGTGATCCTCAAAACCTAAATAAATGCTTCTTACCATTTGACAGACAGCCTATTGTCTTATTTGTTTGTTCTTTGTATCTTTCCATAATCACTGGCTCATAGAAGGCATTCAACAAACATTTGCTAAAGAATTCATAATAGCTAAATCTTGGAAGCAGCCTACATGTTCATCAACAGATGAATGGATAATAAAAATATGGTTTTATACATAATGGAGTAGTGCTGTGATATAAAGAAGGATAAATTTGAGTCATTTGTAGGAAAATGGATGAAACTTGAGACTATAATGTTAAGTCAAATAAATCAGACACATGAGTTTAAATATTGCATGGCTTCTCTTATATGAAAAAGCCAAAGTATAAATAAATTTAAGGGCAAAATAAAAGAATAGGAAACAGGGAGATAGATCTTTTGCAAATGATAAGGGAACCAAGAGATGGAGGGAGCGGGAAGGAGGGAAAGAGACATAAAAAGAATTAAGACGTGTTTTGTGCATGTACTAACTTCCCATAATGAATGTAATCATTATGTACTGCAAACACATACTAATAAAATTTTTGAAAAACAAAAGCCAAAAAGCCCCCAAGCAATTGCTCAGTGAATGAACACATGGTCTGGGACCCACTAGTCTCCTCTTCTAGAAGCCTGTGGAATGAAGATGTCTTTTGGTTGTTTTTTCACTTTAAACCCATACTGAGTATATTCAGTGCCTGCCATCACTTAGAGGACTGGACAGTCTAGAGCTCTTCTTTCATTCACCTCTCCCTTAAATTTAGAGATGAGAATAAAGGTCTATGGAAAGGGGAAATACCCCATGTTGTAAGCTCTTTTCTTTCTCTTAGAAAAAGCTGCTTGATCCCACTAGGCCTCCATGTGTGTGCACACGCGTGCACTCACACAAGAAAGTGAGAGCGACGGACGGGCTATGGCTATGAATTACTATACCCTAAAACAATTAAACATCTTGATCACGATATAGAGCAAACAACCCACAGGGATTAATAGGGTTATTCCTATGAGGGCAGTAAGAAAAGACAGACAGACAGAAAAAAAAGGCGGGCGGGGGCGGGGAACAGAGAGACTGGGGATATAGCTCAGTGGCATAAGCGCCTGCCTGGCAAATGTGAGGTTGTGAGTTCGATCCCCAATACCAAAAAGAAAAAAAACAAAACAAAACAACAACAAGACAGAGAATGTGGGAATGGCAAGCGTTATGAAGGCAGAGGACAATGAAGATGTTCACTTTTTAACTTCATATACTGTTTAACTGTCGAAAGCCACTGAGCTAGTGATAGCTCCCATGTGCAGGGCCCTAACCACAAGCCGCCCCCCCCCCCCGCCCCGTGCAGGAGCGTCCCGAGGGCACGGAGTGCCTGAGAAACGCCCTGAGGGCACGGGGTGCTGGCGGTGAACAGGAGTTCCAGCCCTCAGAACATGGGGCGGAAGGAGCTCGCTAGTTAAGCAAAGGGGCTTGATATGAAAAGTGCAAAAATGCATCGCGGTGGTTGAGCAGCCTCTTCCTCCCATCTGGAGAAAGGACTCCACCTGACCCCAGCTTTCTGTTTCCATCTTTACTTTTTCATCCTCTCTCATTCTTCCCCCCGGGAACTTAGAGAGCTCTTGTGGCATGGACATACTACTATACTACCATTTGCACTTTTTCCAAAAACTACATACTTTTTAATGAGGAAAAGCCTAAGATCAATGAAGTCATCTTAAAATGTATATGGAAACTCTCATATAAACAATGTTTCCATTTCTAGTGAGTTCTAAATAAGAAGATAATTTTCATGACTGACAGAATACTTCTATTTGATTGATCCTTTTATTTCTTTTTTGTTTTATTCTTTCTATACTATATACTTCATTCTCTTTATTACTCATATACTTAAAGACAGTAGTAAAAAGGACTTTTGGTAATATTTTCTTTCATCTGTTGCCCTCAAAGAAGTTTACTGATTTGAACCAGACTGGCTACAGGCAAATCTTATCTTTGGTTTGTGAATTCCACTTCCCTTATCATCTCATACATTAAAAATTCCAATGGATAAGTCTTGCTGGTTTTATTACAGGTCACCTAAGAGTAATGACAAATGGGGACAATTTACAGTTACATAGGAGTATGAAGTTCAGGTGTGCTCTTACATAGTAGGGTGTATAGATAACAATAATATTCTATATATTTCAAAAGGCTAGAAGAAAGATTTTAAAAGTTTTTGTCATAAAAAAAACATGTTTGAGAAGGCAGATATGTTTAAACTGATTTAAAACATTGCACAATGTATTGAAATATCATGTTACCACATTAATATGTTCCATTTAAAGTTATATTTCAATATTTTTAAATACTGAAAAAAATGGATCAAATACTTGGATAAGTGAACCTTAATTATTCTATTTGTATTTTCTTCTCAGTGTCTGAAATAATGTACCAAATAAACACAGGAAAATGGCACAAAAGAAGAAAAAATGAGAGAATGGATGTATGTATTTTCCAAACATGTACACACTGGTCTAAGACTTCATATACTAGAATATCTACTGTCATTAAAATCACTTTACATTTCTCACAACTAATCACCTTTGTGCTCTAACAAGTGCCTGAAATCTATATAACTCTTCCTGTACTATGTCAGTTTACCTTCTACTAACATAAATGAACCCTTAATCCTGAAGCACAGGATTTTAAACAATGAACTTAAACTTGTATTACAAGCATCTAAGTAAGTTTAGTTTTCTTTTCTTTTTTGCAATACTGGAGACTGAACCCAGGATCTTGACACTGAGCTACACCCCCACCAATTTTTTTGTACTTTCTATTTTGAGACAGGGTCTTGCTAAATTACTAAATTTCCCAGGTTGGGATTGAACTTGTCATTCTCTTGCTTCAGCTCCCAGAGTGCTGGGATTACAGGCATGAGCTACCATGCCCATCTATGTTTAGTTTTTTAAAAACTCCAATACCTGGAGACTTATTTATAATATCCTCTATTACCCAACCTAACAACGCTTTCTTTATGGTACCTGTGGAAATTCACTTGAGTCTCTTGACCCAAGTGAGGTAACCTAGATGAAGAAAAGATTATAAAGGTCTCACTACTAGCACACAAGGTCTCAAGGTGAGTAACTTTCAATACTCAAAACATCATAGAAACAACTAGACAGAAAATCAACAAAGACAGACTTGAACAAATGACCAACCAAACTGACCTGACCTTTATGGATCCCTTGACCCAGCAACAGGAGAACACACATTCTCTGTAAAGCCCTAAGAAACATTTGTCAGAACAGAATGGGCCAGACCATAAAGCTAGTCTCAATAAATATAAAAGGACTGAAGCCATTCAAACTGCATTCTTCAGTGAACAGAATTAAATTAAAAATCAATGACAAAAGAAATTTAGGAAATGCTCAATATTTAGAAACTTTAAAATATGCTTAATGATAATGATGATGATAAAAAATAACGTCATGAAAAACGCTGAGAAATATTTGAACTGAGTGAAAATGAAAATAAACAATTACAATTTATGGTGTACAGCTAAAGAGCTGCTTAGAGGAAAACATATAGCTCAAAATGCCTATATTAAAAAGAGGACTTCAAATCAATCATCTAAGCTTCCCTTTAAGAAAAACAGCAAATAAATCAAAGCAGGCAAAAGAAAAGGAATAATAAAGTAAAAATTAACTAAATGAAGAACAATAATGGAGAAAAATTAATAAAATAAAAGCTAGTTTTCCCCTGGTACTAACAATTGAACCCAGGGCTCCATGCAGGACAGGCATTCTACCACTGAGTTATATCCCCAGTCCAAAAGCTAGAATCTTGAAAAGATAAAATCCATAACTTTTTATCTAGATATATCAAGAAAAAAGAGAAGATACAAGATACCAAAATCAGGAATAAAAGAGAAAATAAAACTGAAAAGTATTATATTGGAACAGTATATGAACAATGATGTAACAAAAACTTGTACAACTTTGATTAAATGAACAAATTCTTATAAAGACACAAATTGCTAAAACTCATTCAAGAAGAAATTAAAAAATGACTGGATTGGCTGAGGATATAGCTCAGCAGCACAAGCACCTGCCTGGCAATCACAAGGTCATGAGTTCAATCCCTGGTACAAAAAAAAAAAAAAAAAAAGACTGGATTTATAAGTAAAAAAACCTGTATTATTATTTTAAAAAACCTTTCCACAAGGAACCCAGGCACAGATGGTTTTATAGAGAGTCTTATACAAATACATAAAGAAATAATACCAATCCTAAAGAGAAGTAAAAGAAATTTCTACCTACTTCTGAGTTTAGTATTTCTCTTATGAAAAAGCCAGATAAAGACATTACTAGGCATTATATACAAATATTCCTCATGAACACACACACACATGCACACACAATTTTTTTTGAGACAAGATCTTGCTACAGAGTTCACACCAGCTTTTAACTCTATGTATCCCGGGCTGGCCTCACAGCTATCTTCATACCTCAGCCTCCTGAGTGCCAGGATAATGGATCTGTGCCACCACACCTAGCTACACACCAAAATCTGAACAAATATTAGCAAAATGAATCGGGACATGTAAAATTAATTTTATAACCACGATCAAATGAAATGATTTGAAACTGTAAATCAATGTAATTAATAGAATAAAAATCGCATCGTCTCCATAGTTGCAGAAAACTCATCTGACAAAACTCAGCCCTCAGGGCCAGGGATTTAGCTCAGAGGTGCAGCGCCTGCCTGGCAAGCATGAGGTCTTGAATTCAATTCCTGGTACCCCTCCCCCAAAAAAATCTTGGCACTCACTTGTAATAAAAACTCCCAACGACTAGGAATGGAAGGAAATTTCTTCAAACTGATAAAGGGAATCTTTATTACTTCAAAGTAATAAAGGGGAAAACTTATCATTAACATTGTATTAATAGTGAAAGACAATACTTTCCCCTTAAGATCAGAAGCAGGTCAAGGACATTCACTCATTTCTATTTGATACTGTGCTGGAGATTCCAACCCACATAAGCAAGAGAGAAATTAAAGGCATGAAAATTAGGAAGGAAGAAGTAAAACAGGTTTTTATTTATAAACAACATGACCTTGCAAGAAGTAAATCTCACAGCAATTAAAAAGCTACTAGAACTAAAAACTCAGTTTCTATATACTAGAAACAAAAAAATCCAAAAATAAAATTTAACAATTCCATTTACAACAGCACCAAAAATAATAAAATACTAGGCAATAAATTTAATAAAACTGTATGATTTATACAGTAAAAACTGTAAAACATCATAAAGAAAGTAAATAAAATTCAAACAAACAGAGAAGCATTCCATGTTTGTGGATTAGAAAACTCAGTATTGTTAAGATGGCAATTCCTTAATCATTCTCCACAGTCCGTGCAATGACCATTAAAATTCCAGTGGAGACTTAATATAAATTAAAAAGCTGATCCTAAATTTTATCTGGAAATGCAGAGGAACTATAATAACCAAAACAGATAAATTAAAAATGGCAGACTAGACTGGAAGCAAAAGAAGACACCTGGAAACAAAACAAGACACTGAGAAACAAGTTGGTGAAGAAAAACAGTAGATCTCTAGAAATTGGGAGGGAGCTGACATGAAAACTACAAACTATAGAGAAGTTAGAGAAATGGAGCACACCATAGAGAAAAGAACAAAGTCTCCCAAGGTAAGCCTGGAGCAGGTCAGCAGCTCCAGAGAAAAACAACAAACTGGGCCAGTAGAACTAGCCAAGAGTAGTCCACTGTTATCGTAAACTGCAAAACTAGTGCAGGGCTTTATTCTGAATGTGACTCCTTCTGCATGGCAGGCTACAGTTGGACAGAAAATCCACTGTAGTGTTGGCCAGGTCTGACAGCATTTAATCAGAAGCCATTTTGGGATGAGGTTAAATTATACAACAACTTTATGTCAGGGTTTCCGGAATCACCCTACCACAATAACTGGATGGGAGATGGTCACATGAGACAGTCACAGAGAGGGCATGGGCCAAACATACATCTCCACAGGGGCCATCCTCTGTGGTAAGAAGCCAGGCTGATCATGTGTGGCTTTCAGAGGGAGCTGGGTCTCAAAGCGCTGGCATTAAACTCAGCCATCTACTTGTACCTCCACCCCATTGCCAATATCCAATACGAAGTTCTGTGAGCGATCTGACATGGAAATTGGAAGTAGCTGGAGTAAATACAGCCCAAAGGTAGATATCACTAAGTACAACCAGAGGGAAAAGCAGGGTAACAGTCAACAGAAAAATGTTACCATGGAAACAAATTAGGTCCTAGAAGTAACACTATCCCTTCCCCAGATTTAGCAGATTCCAGTACTACAGACACTAGAAAGAAATTACTTACTCAAAAACAGTAATTTGAGAAGAAGTCACGCTCCCCATTGATCCAGTCGTGGAGGCCTGGAGGAGAAGAAGCCATGTCCTCCAGCGAGCCGGCACAGGCCTGGAGGAGAAGAGGCCAGGCCCCAGGGCCCCACAGCCATCAGGGAGCACCCATAAGCCGCCACCCCGCACCTGTCCTCCACCCTGAAAACCTCAGATTGGAAGAACCCACATGCCTAGCCCAATCCCCTGCACTGTGGGATGGGCAGCCAATGTGGGAAGCGCCTGGGATTCAGCAACCCACTGATTCAGAGGAACACAAGAAAATGTCAAGATGGAGGAGCAAGGCGCAATCACAGACCTCCAGTCCACCCAGAACAAGTCCAGAAGACACAGACACAAAAGAAATTAGAAGTCACACAGCTGAAATTTCTGAAATGACAGCAACTGAAGTAAAGAAACGACTTAGTGCTTACATTGTTTGATTAACTTGGCATGCCTATAGCTGGTAGTCTGAGCAACCATTTAGAGGATAACAATGTACAATATAGTAACTATTGTTGATTTCCTACTGTCTTGTTTTTGAAATCCAAGATCACCCTCATTGTTTTGTTTGGTTTCATTTTATTGTTTTATTCTCTTTAAAATAGAAAAAATTTTTAAAAATGGGAATTGTTTTGGAATCATTTCTCTTTTTCATTTTTTTCTGCAGTTTTGAGGGTTTTTTCTTTTTTTCAAGTTTCTTTATTTTGCTCCATTTTCTTTTCTCCTAATTTTATTTTAATCCTTAATAGAATCCTTTATCTTGCTAGTCTCTTCTTTTTCTCATCTTCCTCTTCTATATTTTCAAATTTTATTTCCCTCTCTCCCACCCCTGCATTTTCATTAGTATTAGTATCCAGCTTCATTAATCTTTAGATATTTAGTTGACACTATGCTATTATCATTGAATTCTTTTCTATGGCTAATGGTTGTACAGCTGTTACATTTAGTAAATATTTATGTTTATTAATACTAAATTTGTCTTTGTGTCTATATTATAATTACAGATCTTTTTTCTATTATTAAGAGTGGTACAATAGTAGTATTTATTGGTTCAAATAATATGTCAATATCCAGTTTACCTTTTTTTTTTTTTTTTTTTTTTGCAGCACCGGGGATTGAACTCATGACCTTGCGCTTGCCAGGCAGGTGCTTAGACCGCTGAGCTAGATCCCCAGCCCTGGTGTTTTTGAGACAGGGTCTCACTATGCTGTTCAGGCTGGCCTTGAGCTCACTTTGTAGCCCAGGCTGGTCTTGAACTCACAACGATCTGCCTGTCTCAGCCTTCTGAGTGCTGGGATTACAGGCGTGAGCCACCACACCCGGCTTCCAGTTTACCTTTGACTCTATCATTGCTGCTGATTTTGTTGCTGCTGTCAGGGAGGTGTACTTTTTTCTATTAATGGTTTTTAACTGTATGCCAATATCTGCCTTGTCCTTGTGTCGTCAACAATACAGCAGTTCATTTCTGGCGAAACAGATGCTAGGCCAATTACACTGTACCTTTCCCTCCCCAAATTAAAAGAGGTGGTTGGGTTTTGTGAAAGAAGCAAGGATCAATACTCAGCCAAGCCCAGTGTGCATTAGTGGAGAGCAGACACGAACATGTTAACAAGAAAGTCTTAGCCAGGCGTGGTGGCTCACACCTGTAACCCCAGCACTCGAGAGGCTAAGACAGGAGGATCATTATGAGTTGAAGACCAGCCTGGGCTACAAAGCGAGCTACAAAGCCAGCCTGAACAGCATAGTGAGATCCTGTCTCAAAAAGACAAGGGCTAGGGATTTAGCTCAGTGGCCTAAGCACCTGCCTGGCAAGCACAAGGTCATGAGTTCAATCCCCAGTGCTGCAAAAAAAAAAAAGTCTTTCTACTACAAACAATCCTAAACCCCCAATATACACATATACGCATGTACCCATGTGCAGTCACACACATGCATGTGCATGCACACACACACAGACACACACACACAAAACCCCATGAGAAACATGAAAAAACAAGGCAACAAAATGAATCCAGAAGTTCCCAACTCTCCCAAGTCTGATCCATGGGGCATCAGTGGGAAGCAAACCAAAAGCCAAACAGTTGAATTATATAAAGTGATAAAAGAGAAGGCAAGCTGGGTGTGGTGGTGCATGCCTGTAATCCCAGCACTCAGGAGGCTAAGGGAAGAGGACTGTTGCAAGTTCAAGACCAGCCTGGGCTACAAAGTGAGCTCAAGGCCAGCTGGAACTGAAGAGTGAGACCTTGTCTCAAAAAGACCAAAAAAAAAAAAAAAGAGAGAAGGCAAAAAGAAAAGTAAGTGAGGTGCTTAGTAAGCTTGAAGGTGATATAACTAAATAGATAATAGACATAATAAATAAAATGATCAGTAAGCTTATAGAAGACACTCATAATAACCTAGCTGAAATGAAATGATACAAAATATGAATGATCAGTTTATCAAAGAATTAGAGTCCATGAAAAGGCACCAAATAGAGATTTAAAAAATTTTATTAAAAATACAAGTAGAAGTGACCAAGGTAAGGTTAAGTGTCAAAATTAAAAGACAGGACTAGTGCATATGACCATATACTCAAAAATACTTTAAAAACAAAAGAACATGGAAAATGGATCCAACAGCAGATGGATAATATAAAGAAGATTAAGGTTAACTGGAATTAGTGAAAAATCAGAGGACAGCATGAATTGCATAAAAAAACTGTTTACAGAAATAATGACAAAAAACTTTCCAAGTATGGGGAAAGAATTTAACATACAGATAAGTGAGGCATCCAGAATTCCAACTGCCATAATCAGAAAACAACTCCATAACATATATAGGCAAAATCCCAGAAGTCCAAAACAAAGATAGAATCTTAAAAGCTAGGAGACAGAAGCAACAGATCACTTATAAAGGTAAACCCACTAAACTGACAGCAGACTACTCAACACAAACCATAAAGGCCAGGTGAACCAGGGGTGAAGTGTTTCAAGTCCTAAACCAAAAGAGCTTGCAACTACACCAGTGATGGCAAACCCATAGCACAGGAGTTATGTTTTTCTTTCAAGACGAAAGATGTGGTTTGAACATAATGGAATGTATCATGGTAATCATGGCTGGTTTCCTATTATCTCATTTTGTAGTCCTATAATGCTTTCATTCTTCTGTCTAATTGGTTTTACTCTGTTTTGTTTTGTTTGATTTTATTATATATGATGGTATGAACAGCTATTTTGAAGAAAAAGAGACATTATAGTAACCACTGTCCATTTCCTGTTATCTGGTTTTGAAGTCCTGTAATGCTTTCATTCTTTTGTTTTGATTGGTTTTAGTTCGTTTCCTTATTATTTGATTTTAGTGTATGAGGGTATAGACAGCTGTTTTGAAGAAAACAGGAGATATTAGGGAAGCCGTTGTTGATTGCCTATTGTCTTGTTTTGAAGTCCCATAATGCTCTCATTCTATTGCTTTGATTGGTTTTACACTATTTTGTTTTGTTCAATTGTATTGTGTGTGAAGGTATGGACAGCTATTATGAAGAAAACAAGAGACCTTATGGTAGCCACTGTTGATTTCCTGTTGTCTTGTTGGGAAGTTCTGTGTTACTTGCATTGTTCTGTTCTGATTTGCTTTGTTCTGTTTTGTATTGCTTTATTCTCTTTAAAATTAAAAATATATATATTTTAACACCCCCCAAAAAAAAACAAAAGATGTTAATTGTGGACTTGTTTTTTCTAAACTAAAACCTCAGTATTCAAGTTTAATTGCACTTTTGGCACTTTGCAATAAATAAGTGGGTTTGGGGTTGCAGTTTGAGCATTCATCTCTAAAAGGTTCACCATCACTGACCTAGATTAATACATCCTGCAAAATTACCTTTTAAAAACTGATGGAGAAATAAGGTCTTTTATGACACTGTTGAAATCCAAATTATTAGCAACTACTTCAAAAACTTGTACTCATTAATAATAAGTTGGAGAATCCAGAAGAAATGAATAGGTTTCTAGATAAATATGAATTGCCAAATTGAAAGAAGAAGATATAAAAACCCTCAGAAATCCCCTAACAGGCAATGAAATTAAAGCAGTAAAAAAAAAAAAAAAAAATCTACCAACTAAGAAAAGTCCAGGACCATATGGATTTACCACTGAACTCTACAAGAATTTTAAGCAAGAGCCAATGCCAATACTCCCTAAACTCTTTAATGAAATTAAAAGGGAAGGAGTCCTGTGAACTCATTTCTGGAAGCTAGGATTACAGTGATTCCAAAACCAGACAAGGATTCCATTAAACAAGAACCTCAGGGCCAGTTTAATTAATGAACATATATCCAAATATCCTCAACAAGATGTTGGCAAACAGTATGTAACAAATCATTAAAAAGACCATACGTCATGACAAAGCAGACTTCTTCTCAGCGATGTGAGGATGGTTCAACATACACAAATCAATAAATATATGACATAAACAGAAGTGAGAACAAAAATTACATGATCATTTCAAAAGACACAGAAAAATCCAATGTCCATTCTTGATACAGTAGGTATAGAAGAACCTTATTTAATCTGATAAAAGCTATTTATGACAAACTTATTTGCTAACATCATCTTAAATGGTGAAAAACTGTAAATTTTCCCTCTAAAATCAGGAAGAAGACAAGGATATCTACTAGCACTACTCCTGTTCAATACAGTAGTCAAAACTTTAGCCAGAGCAATCAGTACAAGAGGATGGGGTATGTATACATATAGAAAAAGAAGGCAAACTATCCTTATTTGTAGAAGACATGATCCTTTACACAAAAGACTCAAAAATTTCACCAAAAGACTCCTAAACCTAATAGACAAAATCAGCAAGGTGGCAAAACTCAAAATTCAACCACAAAAATCAATAGCGTTCCAGTATACCAGTAATGAACCCACAGAGAAAGATATTAGGAAACAAAAACACTCACAAGAGCTTCTAAAAATATTAAACACACAAGAATTAACCTAATAAAGGACAAGAAAGACCTCTATAATGAAAATGATAGTACTGTACTGCATTCTGAAAAAGGAGATTGAAGAGAACATCGAAAAATGGAAAGATATCCCATGTTCCTAGATAGGCATAACCAGTGTCATTATCTCTCAGTTACTCTTCTCACTGCTGAGACAAAATATCCTACACCTAAAGGAAAAGGGGAAAAGGTTTATTTAGCTCACAGTTTATAGAGGTTTCAGTCCATAATCGGTTGACTCCAAGGCAGGTTGGCACATGGCAGAGGGCAACAGTTCATGGTAGTGGCAGACAGCAAAAGCAAGCTGGAAAGGAAAGGTGACAAGCCTTTCTGTCCTTTATATTGTGTAAGATACCCAACCTAGGGCAGGTATAACATTCACACCCTTAATCCCAGCATTGGACCATGAATAAGTCACAAACTCTAGATTCAGCCACCTCTGCAAAGCCCACGTCCCATGACTGCATGAGGCTTTGGGGGGACATCTAGACACAAACCATAGCATATGAAAACAATCATAGTTCCAAAACTGATATATAGATTTAATGCAATCCCAACCAAAATACCAACAGCATTCCTCACAGAACTGGAGAAAACAATTCTAAAATTCATAGGGAACCAGAAGAGACTCAGCATAGCAAAAGCGATCCTGGGCAACAAGTATAAAAGAGGAAACATCACAATCCTGAATTTCAAGTTATATTGCAAAACAACAGTGATAGAAGCACCATGGGACTGGTGTAAAAACAGACACGTGGATCAACGGAACAAATGATACAGAAACAACCCCAGGCACATTCAGCCATGTGAAATTTGATAAAGGGACCAAAGACATTCACTGGAGGAAAGACAGCCTCTTTAACAAATAGTGCTGGGAAAACTGGTTATCCACATGCAGAAGACTGACTCTAGGTCCCTATCTCAGCATAAACTAAACTAAAATCAAAATGACCAAAGATCTAAATATTAAAACAGAAACAATCTACTGGGAGAAAAACATGGTTAAACCTTTGAAAACAAGGACTTTCTGAAGATCCCCAATTGCACAATAAGTAACATCAAGAATCAGCAAATAGAATTATAGCAATTTAAAAGGTTCTGCACAACCAAGAAAACAACAGTCGGGGCCAGGGATTTAGCTCAGCGGCTTAAGTGCCTGCCTGGCAAGCATGAGGTTGTGAGTTCGATCCCCAGTAACCCCCCCGCCAAAAAAAACAAAGAGTCAAGAGACAACCTGCAGAATGGGAAGAGTTTTGATTAATATTTAGAACATATACTGAACTAAAAGGAAAAAATTAGTCCTCCCAAAATAAAACACCCAATCATAACATGGGCAACTGAAATAAATATTTCTCAAAAGAAGTACAAATGGCCAATAAATACATGAAAAATGTTCAACATCTCTTGCTGTTAGAAATACAAACTGACAGCACTCAGAAGGCTGCGGCACAAGGACTGCTGTGAGTTTGAGACCAGCCTGGGCTACAAAGTGAGCTCAACGCCAGCCTGAACTGCATAGTGAGACCCTGTCTCAAAAACATGGAAAAAAGAAAAAAAAAAAAGATACAAAGTAAAACAAAACTGAAATTCTGTCTTGATCCAGAAAGAATGGTTAACATTAAGAAATCAAATAACAGCAAATGCTGATGAGGTTGCAAGGAAAAAAGAACCCTTCTACATTGTACATGAGAATGTAAACTAGTACGACCACTATGGAAATCAGTATGGAGATTCCAAATAAAATTATATTGTCTTGGTTACTTTTTTACTCATTGTTGAGACAAAATACCTGATACCCAGAGTGAAGGAAGGAGAGGTTTATTTCTTACAGATATAGAGGTTTTAGTCCATACTCAGGTGGTTCCAAGGCAGGGTGGCATGGCTGAGAGGCAGCCATTCATGGCAGCTGCAAGCTGCAAGAGTGAACCGCACGCACAAAAAAGACAAAAACATGTTTCCTTTCCAACCTTACATTGTATATCAGCTCCACCCCTGGGCAGGTGCAGAACTCACACTGCCAATCCCAGCACTAGACAACAACCAATCACAAACGCTAGATTCAGCCACTTCCATGATTACATGAGGCTTGGGGGGGGGGCACCTACAAACCATAACATATATATACAAATTCCATCTGACCCACCTAGTCCCCTTCTAGGTACCTTCCTGAAAGAATTAAAGACATCATATTACAAATGATACACGGATACCCATGTTTATAGTAGCACAACTCATTATAACTAAATCTCGGAAGCTGCCTACATACATATCAACAGACAAATGGTTAAAGAAAATGTGGTATTTATACACAATGCAGTAGTACTCTGCTATAAAGAATAAATTTCAGTCATTTGTACGAAAATGGATAAAACTTGAGACCACAATGTTAAGTGAGCTACATCAGACACACTAGTTTAAATATTGCATGGTGTCTCTTATGAGAAATCCAAAGTACAAATAAATTAAAAAGCAAAATAAAAGACAGATAATAGGAATCAGAGAGATAGCTATTTCTCAAATGGGAAGGGGACCAAGAGATAGAGGGAGAGGAGAAGAGGAGGGAAAGGGGATGTAAAAAGAAATAAGATGTTTTAAGTTGGTACATGCACCAACTACCCTACAGTGAATATAATCATTATTGTTGTAAACACATACTAATAAAAAAAATTTTTAATAGAATAATCAACATAATTTTACAAAAGAACAAAGCTGGAAGACTTATACTTCATGATTTTAAAACTTACAATCAAGTTATAATAAAGCAATAATTAACTAAATGCAGACATGTAAATCAATGTAATACATTGAAGAATACATAACTAATCCTTTTCTCTATAGTCAATTATTTTCAAACAAATATGCAAGGATAATTTGGTGGGAACAGAGTTTTTTTAACAAATTGTGCTAGAATTGGATATCCCCAGGTGAAACAATGAACACATACCCTTATCTTTTATCAGTTCACAAAAATCAAATGTATACCTAATTTTAAAAATCTAGAACTTTCAGAAGAAACCACAAGAGAAAATCTTCGTGATTTGGGTTAGGCGAAGATTTCTTACACACGACACCAAAACAACAAGCCAGAAAGAAAAAAAATGATAAAGTAGACTAAATCAAAATTAAAAACTTTACATTTCAAAAGACACTATTTTTTAAAAAGTCAAGCTACAGACTGGCAGAAAATTATGTGCAAATCCTATTATCTGATATGGGATTCATATTCAGAATATTTACAGAACTCTCCACATCTCAATAATAAAAGAAATCCCAATAAAAGTGATCAAAACATTTGAACAGACATTTAACAAAAAAAAGACATGTGAGTGGCTAAATAAGCATATTAAAAAATCTAATGTTTTCAAAGAATTACAAATCGATGACAGTGAAGTACAAATACACAGCCAGTTTTAGTTAGTTTCAGTTATGTATAACTGAAATGACTGGCAACAGAAGCGTTATCAGGTATTGTGCCTGAAGAGAGTGAAGCCCTCATGTTTTGCTGATGAGGATAGAAAATGATAAGCTACTTTTAAAGACCTAGCAGGCCAAAAAGTTAAATGTGGCTCAACAATAATACTCCCGTCCAACAAAAGCACACAAACATATGCATATGCAAGTGTTCACAGAAGCACTAGTTTTAATAGTTCCAAACTAGAAACAATCCAAATGTCCATCAGCTGGTGACAGATAAATAAAATGTGGCACATCCATACCATGGAATACTATTCAGTCATAAAAAGCAATGAACTATTAAGAGACACAGCAACACTAACAAACCTCAGAAATATCACGCTAAAAGAAGCCAGATGCAAAATACTATATTGAATGATTTCATTTATTTGAAAGTTTCTAAAAAATCAAATCTGTTTTTTTCTAAAAAAGCAAATCAGTAGAAACAGGAAGGGGTTGTAAGAGGATGAAATAAGAGTTGATACAAACAACTGGGGAACTTTATAGGTTAAAGAAAATATTATTTAACTGGACTGTAGTGATAATTACACAACTCTTTAAATTTATAAAGATCACAAAATTGTACTTACGAGTATACCTCACAGTAGGAAATTTTGCTTCATGAAAGCTATTAAAAACTGGCAATAAATTAGTGCAATTTATTAAAGAAAACTGCCCAACTCTACCATGGATAGTAGGGAAATACTAGATATTTCTACTACAGAGTAACAAAGCTCAGACTGCAATTTTTACCCTCAATGTGCAAGAAACCACTAGATTCCAAGAGTAAGTAAAGTACTAAAAGATTTCTCTTGTGTGAAGAATGGCTCTAATTTTTTAAAACAGTTAATTTTCCTCCCATTTCCAAAGATATTTATGCTGATAATACACTTAATCCCTGTTGAAACTATGTTCTACATCTGAACCAAATGCTGTTCCCTCTTCTGGTCAAAGAAACACACAGATATATCTACCTGTCTGTCTGTCTGTCTGTCTGTCTATCTATCTATCTACCTATCTTTTTTTTTAAGATTTATGTAGAGATGCAACAGCAAGAAAAGAAAGTAACTCTTCCAAATTATACTTGCCACTTCTTTCTGTGTCAGCGTATTTTTGGCCTTGGGCTTGCAATTTGAAAGGAGAGGACTAAAACACTTTTATTACATTTAAGTGGGACTCCAAGCTGTTTCTAGGCTCTTCTTGACACATTCCAGCTGATTAATGCCTGTTTTAACGAAAGCCTACTATCCTTTCCTAAACATTTTAATTGGTTAAGAGCTTCTGTTGTTTGCCATGAGCAGTCATTTTAAGTCATTGATTAAAGCAGTTTGCACATCAGCACAATCTGAAATCAGTTTCCTTTTCAACCAGCTGGGTTTAAGAAGCAATCCTAAGACAGCCCAACTGAAGGGGAAGTACAAGAGCAGTGCAGTGCCCTGCATGACAATGATCCACCACGCAAGGAAGATTTATAGAATTCAGAGGAATTAGAAAGAAAAACCAAAACTGTCATGAGTAAGTACACTGTGAAACTTTCTGACTCACAAATCACACTCATGTGCACGGACTGCGAGGGTAAACCAAAAGAGGGCTGGATGATGCATTCTTTTCTTAAAAGCACTTTGGGATACTGCGTTGCATGAGAGCTGCCTGTGGGTTTTGTGCCTTGTTACACTGATGGTGCAGGTCATGAACACTAGCGGAGGGTTCAGAACGTGAAATCGAGGACTCCGGACTTTTCTGGTTGTTTTAACAAGGGAAAGTGTTCATAACATCCATATTTTCAGCCAGGGAGAAAGACAGCTTTCCCATTTTCAACATAAAACGAGAAAAATTACTCAGCAGGTTTAATGCAAACCACTTTATTACATAGCATGAGAAAACAGGATCACTGTGGTGTATGACATACAGACTTCCTTGAATGCTCTCAGGAGAAATCTGAATGTTCACTGAGAACATAATGATCACACACATGCTTTCATTTTTATGATACCAGTCATCTTTCTTAGAGGACAGGCAGGACACATTATCCCAGAGTCATACCCTATAATTAGGGATGCTCTGATACAAGGATTGACAGGAACTTGAAATGATTTCAGAATCAGAGTAAGAAGGAATGGAAGCCTCCTATGAAGAGCTGAAATATTAAAATACTTTGATAATGGTTATGTGTGTATAATGGTCTCTGGTTTCCATGTCATGTCTTTTTTATTTTCTCATCCTTATTTTAATCGTTTCTTCAATGATTTCATTTTAATTATTTGGCTGATGATTTTTATATTAAAATGCACACTTCAAGGTAGTGCTGTGTGCCATCTAATGATAGGTGTGCAACCAATGGAGACGTTTAGTCACAAGAGGCCAAGAATGAGCTCTCTGATGGATCCAGTACCTTCTATACACTTGCTGTATCTGTGGAAAGGCATCCTATCTACTCTGGGCCTCTGTCCAGCCTCATGCAACACGAACTAGACCCTAAGGGCCACTGATGTGTAATTACCATGTCAAATAATATTACATCTTTTCAGCAGGTGTCCTCCAGGATTCTAAACAGACTGATTTTTGAGTTAGAACGAGATGACTTGTCTTAATCAGTGAGGCAGAAAATAAGACTGGATCTTGCAATTCTGGATTTCACAATTTAAAATGAGTCAAAAAGTAACCAGTAAAGAACAAGTAAAAATGGTTAATAAAAAAACATATAGACTCAACCTCTAGAATACATGTACTGTATTTTCTCCTTCATGACTTGATACACTGATGCTATTTTGAGAAAGGTTATGTCAAATTGCTTTTTTTAAAAATTCTATAGGTCTGAAGAGGTTTAAAAGTTTAGTCACTGTACTTAATATTTCTTTGAAGATGCTCAGGATTTATTTTTCTTAAATTGACCAGCTCTGTATTAACAAAGGCCACATTTATATTTGCTTATCTGGACAGAGGTATGATAGGTAACTCATACTTAAGATCACATAAATCCAGTCCAATTACACACACCACACAAACACACACACACACACCATACCCAGAGAAAATTTCTCCTACACTACAATCCTAAAGGATCCACATAAAATCACATAATCTGTGTAAGTAAACTGCTCTGCACATGAGACGGTGCTGTGTTATATAAAAACAAAATTAAAAAAACTTTATTTGGCTTTGATAATACAATTTTACTACTAATTGTAGCATATTTTACCTAGTGCTAAGAGAACTTGTAAATTTGAGGAAATATTTTTTAAAATTGAAGGAATGTTTTTTATGAGTGAGACTAAGGAAAAGAGCAAAGTCAAACAGACTTGGGGCGAGAGCTGATCCAAAGTGAAAGGAAAGAAAAATGAGAGAAATACCTCAGCAGCCACAGAACAAACTGATCACCTTCTAATCAGATAGGTGCAAACTGCTACTCTGTTGTACATAACTGTAAATCTAATACTAAACAGCAGCTGTTTGAGGGTTTGTACCATTCTTTTGCAGGGTATCTTCACACTTTGTTTGTTCTAAACTAGTCATGCTTATATGAATGCAACTTGGTAGAATGGAGCTCTACTACTGTCAACTATTCAGAAGCCTAACATAGACTATGAGATACAAAACAAAGGGCCATGAAAGAGAGAACTGTCTTATTACAAAATAAGTTATGCCCCATCCTATTAGCTGTCTCCATATATCCATCTTTTCTGACAGGCTCCAAGAGACTTGTTCCTGACACACCGGGAACATTGTAGCTATTTTATAAAATGTCCCATACTCGGTGGGAATTTAAAAATTCAGACATATCTCAATCATATGGTAATTGTGTGCAGGACTGAAATAATATGACTTTACTTTCTCCTCCAATTTGGTGTCTAACTATTGATCATTTTAGCACTCTTTCGAAGTAAGTTAAAAAAAGGTTAAGGAGTTGGAAATCCACGGTGTATTCTTCAGCAGCACTGCTGATGAGCTGGGTGGAAGAATACACTCAAACAAGCAGGCAGACTCGATTTGAGGAGCTTCTGAGAACTGAGTGGAACCCACAGCCACATCAAGGATGATGGAGACACTGTCACTTATGAATAGTATGTGTAGGAAAATGCCCCCACTTTCACAACTCATAGATCATTACTTTCTACAGAGCCACGGCCAAGAACCTCTGCACTGAAAACTGTGGTAACAGAACAACAGGGCAGATAGGGAGGGAAGAGGAAAGGGACTGAAAAAGAAAGGCCCCTGAAGTGGTACCAAAGATAGCGCACAGAAGCACCAGCAGCCAGGAAAGCCATGTTGCCCGGGGTTCAGAATGTGAGCCATCTCCTCTGCCACTAAAGTCAGAACAAGAAGCATCACTCACTCTGAAAACCAAAAGGTAAGAAAGTATACAGCTGGTAGCTTCCAACTGCAGCCTGCTGAAATCAGATGATATCGCCACACATTCAGTATGACTATACTATAGTTAGGGCCAACAGAATAACCATGACCTGCTTTAGCTTTTATCAACAGGTAAAATAGTTAAGTTCTACCCAAGAGTCAAACAATCTTACCAACTATGTATCGTTAGTCACACTTTTGACAACTGAATGAAAAGAGTCCAGATGATTCTTCCCTCCCCAGACAGAGGTCTATCGTAAGGAGGGAAAAAGGAGATCACTACCGGGAAGGTCACTTAAAATCTGGAAAAGCGTTCTTTGGTGGGCAAGGGAAGTGAATCTTGGCTCATAAAGGGCCTTACGTGGGGAGCCACTCAGACTGCTTCAAAGCTCAGAGGTGTCTAAAAACACCTGAGGATGTGACCTCGCTTGTCTAGCACAGGCGCACAGTGGGATACAGTTATGTAACTATGACTTAAACACCCACGTGCTGGTCACAGCACTATGTAAGAATGCAAATATGAGATAACAATCTGTATAAGAATTATACAATAAAGACATAGGTGGCTTTTGCAGTCTTAGGTTCTGCTCCGCTCCATGCTGCCTGCTGTTGTTGCTGATGTGCGGCAGATGTGCGCTCTTTAACCTCGGGACCTCACCTGCGAAAACCTCCCTTGGGCCCCCCACCCGCAGCAGGCTGACACTTTAGTAAAGAGATAACCAAGCAGAAGAACAAAAGGAGAACTAGCAATGAAGACACAAAATTTCTGGAGCTGGACACAGAGGGATGGATAAAAAGGGAAGCCATGTGACAGCCGCAAAGCAGAATTAGTGGCTGTTGTACTACTCTGGGATACAAGTGGGAAACAAGCGAGTATCCCACTTTTCCGAACAAGTGCTCTGTGGAAAGTGTGGGTTTTGCAGCATCACCAGAGAGCTCTGATTCACCAAGACCTCGGTGGAGATACAGAAGACATGCACTACCACACTAACAATATGCTAGGACTCAAAGTCACATTCAGCATGAAAGACAACACTCGTCAGTCCCACCTACAGACAGCCACAAGGTTTTAGATACATAACCTTATGATCTTTGTTAGTATAGGAAAGGAGACCATTAGGAAACACTGTAAATATCTGGCCGAGTAGAACAACCCAATATGTTAGAGACATGTGTGTGGACTCCTGTGTGGTTTGGGGGAAGTCCATCTCTCCCAATTTTAAGTTTTTCCATTGATAAAATGGAGATAATAACCTACAGCAACTTAAATGACATCTGAGTCCACTTGCCCTTCTTTATTTTATAGCTTGCTTCGAATTCTCAATTTCCTACCTTGAAGGAACAGTATCTTCCTAACACAGAACCAATTCCCAGGAATTTATTCTCTCACGGTCCCTTAAGATTCTGGCCTCCTATGTTCACAAGTGCTTTCTCTACCAAGCCCGAAAAAATTCCAGACACCACACTGCCCCTCCACCAGTTTCCCCCTAGACAGAATACAAACCTAGCATTCCCAGAGTTTTAAAGGCACTGATATTTGTGGTCATTAGGGACATGTACAGAAGGCTGCACCCTCGTGTAAATTCACTCAGTTTCTGTCCCTCTTCTTCCCTTCTCCTGCCCTTTTCCTGAACTAGCTGCAGGTTTTCTCCATGAAGCTAAGGCAATTCTCCTTCCTCTCAAGCCTCAGCACTGGCTGGCCACCAAGCCCTCGGACAGATTCATTTTCTCCTCTAAGAACACAAAGTATTTTCCCCAATAATAACAATTCTCTCTTTCAGAAAACTCACCACCTATTAAAGTGCTAACATTAGGGCTGGGGATTTAGCTTACTGGCATAAGCACCTGCCTGGCAAGCGTGAGGTTCTGAGTTCAATTCCTGGTGCAGCAAATAAATAAATAAATAAATAAAGCGCTAACATTTTCACTACTTCCTCACAGGACTCTGTAGGATTGTTAGGCAGAGTAAATGACACAAAATAACGAAGTGCTAGCTCAATGCCTTGCACATAGAAGACACAAAGTAAATGCTGGATATCACACAGTGACCATCATAGCTAAATTCAATCCTTGAAAAAAACATACCTACACCAGCCCAGGAGACTGATCACTTACAGGGAGAGGATCTTGGACCCTGACTGGTTGAGGTAACTGACAACAAGTAATTAAAGCTAAAAACTCTAAATCTTTCTTCAAAACCACAATAATCATGATACACAACAGGGTACAATGGCTTGTATGCCTTCTTCCAGACAGTCACACTATACAGCCAAATAGCAGCCCAGCTACTACACAGTAAGTCTCTCCTGATCACTGCAATTCATGAAAGAAGGAAATTCTGAAGCACTGCTGCCACCAATCTTTCTGGAAAATTCACTTTGAATTTTGGATTTCCTTCGATAATGATATAAAGTTTTTGTTCTATGTTACAGCTCAAAACCTTTTCTTTTATATGGCAACATCTATAACTCTTCCTGTATCTCCAAACACAAAACATACCCAGCCCAATGAAGACTGCAGATTGTTATGATGACAAAGCTGATCTTCCTCAGGAAATTCTCATGGGTTTGGCCTTTGGCATTCCTGCCAACAAGATCTGGCCTGGTAGATTGTTTGTTCTCTCTGAAGCTCAGCTGGTGGACCACTGCCTTTGGGCACCTTGCCAGATTCCTGTAGTGTAAGTAGCAAGGTGCCTTAGACTATGCCAAGCAGCAGTGTTTCTAGGCATTTAAGAGTCAGTTTTCCTCCTTAAACACCACCAATTTAGAAGAGAAAGTTCTGTGCATCCATGAACACAAACACATACAGGCCTCAGTTTGGTGAGCAAAACTGAAGGAATATGTGGCACCCACAAACCTGCACGATGAACCACTGCCAGCTCCCTTCCACAAGGTGAATGAGGAACCTGAATGTAGTCAAGTGAATGAATATCGACCCCAGACCCTCCATCCATCTCTGAAAGCTGTTTGGACACTAACCCCATCCTAAATGGAATTATAGGTCATATCTGATAAGAAAAATGTGAGGAAGCAGTCAATTTGAGAAGGATCAAATCCAGGGGCAGCTACGAGGTCTTTCAGGAACTACTACAATTGGGGCCTAAACTCTTAGGCCTAGAACAAGAGTTGTGTGTCTCTGAAAATAGACAAAATGATCCAAGTTCATCTATAAGACCCCAAAGAACTTCAAAAAGGCAGAACTAAAAGTCCCACAGTTCTGGTCCAAAGTTTCTGTAACAGGGAGATCTATTCTTTCTTTGAGCAAGCCATACTGCATTTATCCTCATGTGTGCATAACATTGCCTCAGTGAATCTTAACAAGAGAAATCACCAACATCTGCCAGTGAAGATAAATACTGTATAGAGCACTGCGATATAAGACTACAGTTATTAATCTAGACTTTAAATCAGCCTAATTAAGTACCCTCTCTTGAATGCCAAGCCAATGCCACGCCACTCACCTTCCTCAAAGCTGGCATTCTTCTGTCTCACCAGTGCACGGAAGTTTTCAGCAGGATTCACACTTCCAACCTGGAATGTCACCTGAGGGTTACTTCTCCAATTGGCAGCACCCCAAGCAATACAATACGCTTTAATGTAGTACATTTGCTCTTAAAGACAAAGAGAAGGCCATTTCTGACACTCTCATTTCCAGGGCTCTGATAAAAACTAGCAGGTTTAACTGGTCACGTAGTTGGTCCATCTACTTTCACTCACCTTTCTTTATGTAAAGCGCTAACTTGCTTCCAGATATCAAAAGTACTAAAATGCTAGGTCCCAGTCAGCTCAGTTTGAAGGCTCCATGTGGCACAAACTGTCTATATATAGATATCCAACCAATTAGGAAAAGGAGGATGTTTTCGTGTGGTGGGGGGGGGGTCACACCAAATATACTTGTCTCACTATGGTGACATGAGAAATAACAGCATAATGCTTGATTCACTCAACTGCCCCTTTTGGGAGACTGCCGCTGGCCTGTAAGAATTAAAGTTTTGGTAGAGTGATAGGTATCAAATATGCCCAAGCTGAACATGTTCCCAACAAGTAAAAGCAGATCATGTACAGACTTACTGCAGTCTACAGGGGAAAGTGCTACAAAGTGAAGTTTCAAAGATACAAGTCTTAGCCATTCTATATGACGCTTTCTGGTCATTGACTCTGTCTTTAATCTGCTGCTCCCAACCCCACAGGGCCTGAGTATCACTAAGCTTACAGGGAAGAAAACAATGAGGTTCCTATTAGGGCTGGTGAATCTTAGCACAAAATGTACTGTTTCTGTTTTGCTTTGCAATGGCAAGCAAAAACGCTCTTGGAACAAAAAAGATCATGAGTTTTTCCTATATTATAAAATACCCAAATGAAATACCAGTCCCTTTATAAACATTTTATTTTTCTATTAACTTGTTTTCTCTTGGTAATGGGAACTGAACCCAGAGCTTTCTCACAAAGCTACTTCCCAGTCTATTTTATTTTATTTTATTTATTTTTTTTTTTTTTGAGACAGGCTGTCCCTAAGTTGCACATGCTGGGCTTGAACTTGCCATCCTCCTGTCTCAGACTCCCAGAGTACTGGAATTACAGGTATGTGCCACCATGCCCAGCTTGACATTCAGTTGTTCTGAGAGTATTTCTGTTTGACATAGCCATAAAGGCATGCCTTAGTGCCCACCTTCCTTACTACTGTAATTTGCTAATAAGAAACAATTTTTAAAACCCATTGAATCAAAATAATGCTGCTTACAATAAGGTAACTTTTCAAGTTCCAAAAACCTTCTCATTAAACAAAGCTCTTAAGTTTCAAAATGCTTGGCTTAGGGAATTCTTAAACTTGTGAATCCTGTTTTGAAGTTGTATATTAGAAAAGACACAGGAAAGTTATACTAACTTAAATTTTAAGTACTTAGAGAGTAAGACTCAGATCATTAACCCTCACTTACTGTTCTGACCAAAGGAAAACCTGCAAAATGAAGTCAACAAAAAAAATCTGTACAAAAAGTCCTACCACTAGAGGTGACAGCACATGCCTATAATTGCAGTACACTGAGAAGCTGAGGCAGGAGGATCTCAAGTTCAAACTCAACCTAAACAACTCAGTGATTTAGTGAGACCCTGTTTCAAAATATAAAATAAAAAAGGGCTGGGGGTGTGGCTCAGCACAAAAGACCTGGGTTCAATTCTCAGTAACAGGAGGGAAAAAACATACCACTGAGATTTTCCATGTTCTACAAGTTATTTAAAAGGAAAGAAGTATAACATGGGCCTACCAGGGTACATTCACAGACCACTCAAGCTAATACCCTCTTCCCCAAGTCCCAACCTTCCTGCACAAGGGAGCGCACACTGGAAAAGCCCTGCTTACCTTGGTGACACTGCCTTCAGCCAGGCTGGAGACACTGAACTGAGCTTCCCCTTCCTCAGCTTTGTGTTTTTTAATGGTGGGTCCCTCTTCATGGCTAAAAAAGAAATGTTTTTCTTTAAAATAAACAAAACTCAGAATTTTTTATGTGAACAGTATAAACTATTTCCTTGCATCAAAACCAAATAGTTGAGAGAATCAGACAAACACAGCCCCATATGCCTGCCACCGTGGGGAGTCCTGGTGCAGACACAGGCTGAGAAAAAAGCAGCCCTGCCACCATGCACTGTGGCCATCAGGGGAACCTCAGTGGAGCTGCACAGGTCTGGAAAAGTCCACCCCATGCCCTGCTACCTCCCTGGAAACTTGGGTTCAGAGAAATCCAGGTGCCCGTCCCATTCCCCTACATCATGGAGGGGCAGCCAACATGTCAAGTGCCTGGGACCCCACAACTGGCTTGCTGAGAGGAACCCAGAAGAATGTCAAGACAAAGGAGCAAAAGACAATCTCAGATCTCGAGCCCACACAGAGTAAGTGTGGGAGATATAGTCATGGAAGAAAATGGAAGTCACACACCTGAAATCTCCGAGAGGATAGCAACTGAAGTAAAGAAACAACTTCATGAGACTGTAAAAGTAATCAGATCAGAAATAATATCTCAGGTAAAGGAAGAAATCACAAATATAATGAAAGAATTGCTGAGCATATCTAAAGAAGACACAGATTAGGCAGGCATGGTGGCTCACGCCTGTAATCCCAGCACTTGGGAGGCTGAGACAGGCGGGTCGTTG
>RJWT010001517.1:0-47687 GCA_004365215.1 Cuniculus paca
AGATACTAAATCTGTATCCAGAAGAGTAAGTAGCAAAGATTTTTCTCTCAGTAGGTTATCTTTTCCCTCTGTTGTTTCCTTTGTTAATAGAATATTTTGAGCAAGTATCCTCAAGATGTAAAGTGAAAAGCAGCATCAATCAATATGACACTTCATTACACATTTTTATGAATGGAGAAATTAGAGATACATTAGTTTTACCACCTTACCAAAACTCTAGCTACAAATGGCTTACTGGTCAAGTATGAGTTAATAAGAGAGCAAATGCATTAGTTCTTTGTGGTAACAGGTAAGGAAAAAAAATATGTAAAATTTTCTTTTCAAAGTAAACTTACTATTTTTATTAAGCAAAAAAAAAATTGTTCTAAGTATTAGTCATTTTTCTTTTACCAAGACACACCTAAAACTGAAATAAATACAATTATACTCAATGGCTTTTCTTTAGAATTACCAGGGCATTGTCACACTCTGTCCTCTTAAAAGTCTCAGTATTTCTAAAACATCATTTCAGATGTAGTAGGAATAATTAGGTAAGAAACCACCTTACTTTAAATTATCTTTTATATAATCATATTCAACTGAAATTAGGCTCATAGCGCTAAATGTTACAAATTCATTGCTCCCACACAATCTAATTTGTTTTTGGCAATTTTTCAAAGGTTTACACATTCCCACAAAATCCAAAACTACAACCAAAAATGGTATTCACAAGGCATTTTCTGTTTTGGTTAACTTCCATCTCAGGCCACAAATACATATAAATACGTGTGCATGTGTGTGTATGTATATGTGTATGTGTATTTATTTTGAACATTAGGTGACAAGAATTAACCTTATTCCTAAAACCTAGATACGACAAAGAAATAGTAAATTCCACTTTTCTGTTTTTGAGTGACGGTCTACCAATTTCTAAGAAATAATCTTGCCCTAATCTACAGAGAGAAAGTTAGTGTATGGCTAGGCTATATCCATAAAGTCAACTAAAGCAAATTTCCTAAAGTTTATGCCTAGTCAGCAACAAGTCTTGTTACTATAAAACCAACCCAAATTATAAACAGCACTCAAGAAATTCATGTTAGGCTAGAGATCACAGCAAACACAAATAATGTAACTATAGACATAAACATTCAAGGTAAGTTTTAAAACCTTAAACATTATGAAAAGCAAAACCCAGACAGCTTTAAGTAACAAAACTAACAGAAATGCTAGAAGGATTAAGAATTATGAAAAACAATATTTATTAAAAAAAAAGAACTAAATGGAACTAAATTTTATAACCGATATATAGAAAAACTAGGAATCAGAAAAATTTAAGTATTTTATCCTACGATAGCACAAAACTCTTGGGCTCTATTTTCTCAATAAAAACCTCACTGATCCAATAAGTGTGGCTATCTACTTTGTTACAGTAGACTGCTGAGTGATGTATTGCTAGATAACTGACAGAGAAGTGACTCCTATCCTTCTGCTATCCTGGTTGTCTGCTAGACAACTGTTAATGTCTATCCTCCCAGGAACAAGATTTAAAACCTTGAGTCACTTCTCTTTCATCAGTCCTCTAACTTTGTAATCTGCCAAATCCTCTTTACTTTCCTACCATAGGTCTACTATCACCACTTTATATTGTTATTCTCCTATTGGCCTGGTATAAGAAAAACTCTTAAAATGACCACACCTATGACTCTTTCAACTAAATCCTCAAAGTTTATTTAAAAAGCAGTTTCAAAAACATTACAGAAATTCTTTTAAAAAGTTCAACAGTGTCTTACTGAAAAATTAATTCCAAACTCTTAGGCTAGCATTCCATGTTTTCTATTTGACTTACCTTACCAATCCAACTCAATTCTCTTATTTCCTATTTCCCAGTATTTTAAATAGTTTTCTTACTTTGTCTAATGATAGTATCTCTTTCAGGTGTGTTCAGACCCTACGCCAGACTCTAATTTCTATCAATCAGCTACCCCTAAGGGTTCATTCAAATACAAAAGTCTTGCTCATCCTGGTCTAGCTCCAAGTACAGTACCTTCCTCTGAAATTCCACAGTATTTCACAAATAACTTTCCAGTATACTTAAAATTTGTCTTACGTTATAATTATTATATATGAACTTCTGTACTGGGAGGTCTACTTTTTCTCTATAATATTTAGCACAATGCATAAACCATAGTAAGAACTGAGAAAATGCTTGTTGAATTACTAACCAGTTAATCATTATGTAGTGGGCAAATAGCCTAACTCTTACTAGCATAATAAAACAATTACTTAGTATCTATATACACTATTCTAAATATGAATGTGATTAGTCCACTGTTTCACAAGGTAAAAATAACATTTTAGAGTATCACAAAAATGGTTAGGAAACAATCAAGCTTGATATTTTAAAAGGCTAGTCTTTACTTAGAAAATTTATTCAATTTGAAGAATTCATTATCTTGCAAATCCTGAATAAATGATGTTACTGTACAGATGTATAAATATTGATGCTTTTAATACTATTACTGAGATAAGAGCAGCCAGGAAAATACAGAGGACCATCTTTCACTGTCCAGGGATAACTTTTCAAATTAAAAGTTTGAGCATGCTATACCATTATTTCAAAAAATCCTTCAGTGACTTGATAAATTTTTTAGCAAGCATTCAAAGCAAAAACCCCACCTTTCTGGCATTACCATTTTCCCAAACATCTGTAACTAAATCTCACAGCACTTCTTGTCTCCCAAATTTCATTCCTTTGTGCTCATCCTGGCTTTTTTTTTTTTTCCTCAGCCTAGAATGATATACTTCATTTCTTCTTCATAAAACTCTTATCCTTCAAATTTGAGGTCTGCTTGAAAATTTGAAGTTTTCTGTAATAGTATACTTGTAGTTATTTCATTGGGTCATAATTATGTTTATATAGGAGGAGTTTAGGGTCTTTATAACCTCAAAGACAAGTGTAGTTCTGGTATAAGAATTTAAACCTCTGTTAAATGAATGAAAATGTTCTGTGACTATTTTATTTTTCTCTTATTTTAAAAATAATGACAAGAAACATACCAGTATGAACAATTTTTGTTTTCTTTTATATTTCTGAGGCTCTATTAACCATACAATTTACTGCAAATTGTAAGGAAAAAAAAGGAGTCCCATTTAATTCCTAGTTCCGTCAAGAGGAGACCTAGGTGAAAATAACCTGAACTCCTACAGCACTTACAACTAATATACCACTTAATTGCAACTATCTTGCACAGTCTTCTAATTTTGATAGTTTTAAATGTTCTGCCATTAATCCTTAAATTTGCTGATAGCAGAGATATGTCTCAAACTTCTCATGATCTCCCAAACTCTAGATTACCAAGGTATTTGCTTTATGGAGAAGC
Source organism: Cuniculus paca (assembly GCA_004365215.1). Classification (NCBI taxonomy): domain Eukaryota; kingdom Metazoa; phylum Chordata; class Mammalia; order Rodentia; family Cuniculidae; genus Cuniculus; species Cuniculus paca. The sequence continues at coordinate 3,360 of RJWT010001517.1, forward strand.
TAGTTTGATTCATCAGAGTTCAATCAGAATAAGATCAAAATTTTTTACTTATATTCTTTCAGGATGAATGAATCACTATAAAAGAAGTAATTTCTTCAACATGCAATATTGTAATAATAAAAAAGAATGTGAAGACATTCATTAAAGACAAACAATTTAATGCAAACTGAAATCCCTCACATTTTTTTTCAGTCATACCAGAGAGTGCTCTCATAGCACTTTCCATAAGCTAGGAATAAATTTTTCAGTGGCTTACAAACTCACTCAGCACCTGGCACCACACAGTATATGCATTAGCACTTGCTGTATGCCTCTATGGTCAATTATATCATCAGAGCAGAAAACAGCAAAAGAATCTATTCAGTAACATGCAGTCTATCATATAACAAAAGTGGATGTTATGACAAAATAATATGTATACATTTTGCATTAGTAGCATTGATTTGTTGTTGTAGGCACTCCCAAAATGTTATGAATAAAATGTTCTGAAGACAATGAAAGGAATCCCTCGCCAAATGTGTTTTTTTGGGATACATAAAATTTTTTTTCATTAATTTTAAATAGGTAACCAGAAATTTATAATTTATTTTAAATTACTAAGGTCAGCATCTGATTTTTAAAATGTGACTCACACATAAAAAGAATAAAATGAGAAAAATAACACTTGCTGCCAGAGAAGTGTTAAGCTTTCTAAGATTCTACTACTGTTGATTTCAGTCAGTACCAGCCCTAACACAGAGAAGCACTTGGGGCAGTGTTCTCAATCTGGGGGTAATGACTGCCTAAAGGTACTGCATCACTTTATTGGTTCATGACCAGCATTACTTTTTAATGGGAAAAAAGAAAACATTAAGTGTGCATCACACTGAATTCAGGTGAATGAATGAATAAATAGGAATTTTATGTGAGCTTGTATATGGATACAAAAGAATTCCCAATAAAAATGCTTAATGTCAGCATTATTCTACCTTCTTTTCAAGCCAGGATATAATGTTGTATAGCACAGAAATACACTATAGAAACATCTGTCTTGCAATTGTATCTTCTTTGACAGCATTCTACTCTGAATTTAACTATTTCCCTTTCCTCACCTGTTGAGATTCACTCTTATTTTGATCTCAAAATGTTTTGTTCCTGATTGTAGATTAGGCTTCTAGGATAAATTTCACCTTAAATAATCTTAAATGTTTTAGAAATGTTAATAACTAGAGTCACTACATAATTTACCATCCAATCTAGGATACTTTGAGTAAAACTGGCACTATTACAAAGCTAGGACAGGGCTAAACCAGTATTGTACAGTATTCTATTAATAACTTAGTAACACTGTTCTTAACCTTGCTAACATAAAGAGAGTATTTAAACAAAATGCTATAGAATGTGAAAAGGCAAATAGCAGGGCTGGATGGGAATGTGGCTCAGTAGAGCGCTCTTTCCTTAGTATGCCCCCCGCCAAAAGCAAATAGTGAAAACAGTCTAAAGCACTGACTATGAACTCTATCATGAAATTTCAGATTTTTAAAGAGAATTACATAATGTTTTTATGAGACTATATTCCGACTTAACCAGGAAAAAAAATTTGTATAACCTTGTAAAACACTAATTCCCTAACGAGCCAAATCTAAAAAAACTATTGTGTATAGGTGGTATCTATACTAATAAAAACTAACTCTTGAATAAGAAGTCTGCCTTGAATTTACAATATAGGATATAAAGTCAATCCTTGATACTAATCTCTTTAGATAAAGATCACTAAGAAAATCAAAATGGTTTCATAAACTATATACAACTGACAATAAAGAAAAATTGTTAAACTGGGTCAGTTCTGGGCAAAACTGTAATTTGCAATTTTCTTTTGACAATTAACTGTCCCAAGTATGGCTACCTCTTTGATAACTTCCATTCTAAACCTTTTCTATTTTGTTCAGTATTTCTTTTTCCTATTATCAAGGAGGACATATTTTAATTTATACTTGCAATAAGAGAATTAGTATTGATGTTACACAGTCCTTGCATCCTTTACTTGATAAAAAAAGAATGCCTAGGGCTCTTGAAGAATTTCTAGCTCTGTGTTTTCTTTTTCTTCTTTTCCTCCTTTTTTTTCCTTGTTTTTCTTTTCACATGAGGCAAGCTCTTCAGCACTGAGGTATATCCCAAGTCCTTTTCTTTTTTTAACTTTGAGACAGAGTCCTGCTGATTACACAGGCTAGCCTCAAACTTGCAATCTTGCCACCTCAACCTTCTGAGTAGCTGGTATTGTAGGCATGTGCCATCACCTGGCCTGAATTTGTACTAAATTTATCTTAAGAGTAGCTACTTATATTCTTGAAAAGTGATGCCTACTATTCCTATGAACTGATAAATCCCTTTTAATAATCTACTGGGACCCTCATAGGTTGGAATCACTGCTTTATACTAAGATGTGGGTGAGGAAAACTGGTATGTGGAGCTTATAAACAGAATTCTCCATCTGAGAAACCAAAAACATTAATAAAGTTGCATAAAAACTTCTTAGTTGGCATAGTTTGCAAACACACCATCTGTATAGCTCTACTAAGCAGGGACATTTTAAAAATAAGGACAAAATGCTTCAGAATTTCTAAGAAAAAGAAGCATACATTTTTTTCTTCTTAAAAGTGGGTACTACTTGTGTGAAACCACCTTGAATTTTCTTAAGGTTTTCATTTTCACTGTTTTTGCCAAGGGCTACCAAACAAAATTTTGTTTTCTAACACTTCTGACATTTTGATTGATACTTAATGTTTATTTAAAAAGCAATATCCTCTTTTTTCTGGATGGCCTAGACCAGTGATGGCAAACCTTTTAGAGACCAGGTGCCCATAAACTAACCCAAAACCCACTTATTTAACACAAAGTGCCAACAGTGCAATTAAACCTGAATACTCTGATGTTTTAGTTTAGGAAAACAACTGTTCCCTGATGCTCTGCTGCCAGGGCAGCGGGGTGCATGTGCCCAGAGAAGGCTCTGCACGCCTGCCACAGCGCACTCGCTATTGGTTTCCCACCCCTGGCCGAGACTATATCCCCATTTGTCCTATTTTACTTTTCTAATTATAAAGTTTTTTTAATCAAAAGTAATGTCATTACATTTTGAAGAATTTTTCAGATGAGGTAAAAGCATTTTTAAATGGATTAACGAAGTCTGGATTAGACAGACTCCATCTCATTAAGCATTTGAATAACCTGCTTTAACACGTGGAATGAAATTTTCACAAGCCCTCCAAAGTCTAAACTAGGCCTAACCACTTCTTACAGTTCTTTCTAATTAGACTCTTATTTATTTAATCTTTATCAGATTGTTCTCCAACTTAAAGCTAACTTCATTTTAAAATTAACTACCTTCTTTTCCAAAGTAAGAAATCCAAGAAAAGGATCCCCTGGTACAGGATAGTGACTAAAGAACAAAGATCTAAGGTATGACAGCCTTGACTTGAATTTCAATTTTGCTATTCATTAACTACAAAAGTTAAGCATTAACTGTTGAAGTTCTCCAAGACCTAACTTCCTGTGAAACAGAATTACAGCACTTACATCTCACATGGCTGTGTATTAAATGCTATACATGTAAACTGCATAGCAGTGCCTGACACATAGTAAGTGTTCAATAAAGATTAGTGGTTATGATAGCAATGATGATGATTCACCATTTCTACATTCTCTTATTTTCATTTTCCTCTACCTCTAATGTTTGCAATCACCTTCCAAGCCTGATAAAGGTGAGAGTATATAAAAATTATAACCCCACAGGAGGAGCCCTAATCCCCTGAAGTAAAACTCAGTATTGCTCTACTTTTAATATAAATGGTCAATGGGAGTCTTGGTTATTATTTGTATGCCAAGTCAAAGAATAAAGTAAAGAAGCAGAATAAAGACATCAGCATGAATACAAGTATCTTTTGGCAACAAGAACATATTTGATGTAAGTCATAAGGCATGAGAAAGAAAAAGATAGAAAAGCCAGAGAGAGTAGAAGGTAGAGATCTAAAAGGACAAGAGAAATAAAAAGACTAAAAAGAGAATTTTAGGCAAAAAGCTTTATATATATCTATTTAGAAAAAGGGGTTTGCTTTAAGATGTGAAAGAAATTGGATTTGCTGATACAGGATAGTTTGAAAGACCACAAATAAAAGAGCAAAGCAAAAATTTTGCAGGCTTTAAGAAGCATATTACATATGAGTAAGCTTATTAAGCAGTTTTACTAATTAATAGCAGTATGAAGAGTATCTGCAAGGTTGGGCTAGCCAACCAAAAATAACACAGAAATGTGCATTTATGGGTATAGCTATATTTATTAATCCTATAGTTTAGGGCATTAAAAGAAAAATCTATTCAGGTCTCAGAACAGACCATTATTAAGGTCCGATCTTCAAAGATAGCATCTACAGGCTAATAGAAAACTCAGTAGGTTGCTTAGTTTTTAAATCAGTTTTACATTTTTGAAATTTCACTGTAATTTCCTTTTCTAATAAAGCATCTCTCTAAGCTAAAACTACAATTATTTTTTCCACCAAAGAAAGATGTCCTACTGGAATCTATTAATAAAATAAATTTAAAAATCAAAAATAGCATACTTTAAAAATTGACGGGATTAATGTAGGCTCAAAAGTTCCACACCTCTACTGTTTTTTTCCTCCAAATCAAGTCAATATGAGCCAAATGAAAAAGAACCACTTGATTAAAATTATATTGTTAATAGTTTACAAGTTGCTGAAATTTAATGTCTATTCAGATTCAACTAATGCTTACCAAAGAAAGTTATAAATATAATCTGAATTAGCACTGGCATGGTGAAAAAAAAGTGTATTGTATCAAACAGACTTGCTGTGATACCTGTTCAAACATACCTGTACCAGTCAAAAGTCCAGCACTCTTCTTTCGTGCATAAGCGCGTAAGTGGTTGGACAGGCTAACAGCACTTGTAAACGTCGTATTGCAATGCACACATGTTCTAAGCTTCACAGGCATACCTATCATTCAAAAGAAAACTATAATCCAGTTCTCACTTCAAAAAGTGAAATTTTCTTAGCTTAAAGTGTGTAGAAAAGTACCACAACAAAGATGGTTTCAAAAGCGTTCACTGAATTAGTTTAACTTAATATAAGAAGGGGGAGTTAATTATTAGTAGTTTATAGTTAGTATTTAGAGTCAACCATGCTCTTTGGAAAGGTGGAAGAAGAGTGACTTGAACCTGTAAGCTCCCCTGGATTTAACACCTATTATCACTTTCTTGCAGATTTCTGTGTTACGCAGATCATTTCTTAAACCTACTATAAAATACAACCCTGTGATTTGAATAGCTCTGTTAAGAGTTTCAAAGCTTACAACATTACCAATAAAAAGAATTAAGAAGTCTATTTGACAAAGTGGTAATTAAAGTGTTTTACCCACAAAACCGTAAAAGGCTTGATACTAAATTAGGCTTTTGATGAAGGCTTGGAGAGAAGGTGGTAAAACACACCACTGAACAGCTGCTAGACACAACATTTTATTCAGGGCATTATGTTCATTACTTTGAATGCGCAATCAATAATGAAAGTTAATGATTTGAAGTTTTTTGCTAAAATCTTTGTGCTAAATAAATGATCAACAAGCCAACATCTTCGTCATCACAGGAAAAACATGTTGAAACAGTATGAAACTCCTAACTTCTCAGACAACCCTCACTCCCCCAACATGTTTCAATTGGTTTCCTCAACATTACTTTGATAGCCACAAGTACAAGTTCCTTTTGTAAGTATACTACACCTCAGTCAACACAACTAACACACCTGTGGTTCTCTACATTTTATCCTTCTGAAAAACACTGAAAGCTACTGACTTTGCCAAGAATCTGTGTATGAACAAAGAGCTTTATTAAGCAGAATCCCAACTAAATAAATCATTTTTCAGACCATTTAAAATACAAGATAATCTTCCCTTAAATCAAAACTGTATTAACAAATATTTGTGATATTCCAATGTCTGCCAGAAATGCACAATTAATATTTCCTAACAGTAATTTTATTCATTATTAATCCATTGGCCACTTACTATTACCTCAGACACACTATATTAGGGCTCCAATCATGAAACCGTCAACATAAACCTTCAAAGCTCTTAATCTCCAAAAGAAACCTATAAAGAAGCTTACAGTTCTTCTAGTCTTAAAAGTATAAACCAGCAGCAATACTGAATAAAGTTAGGCTACTTTATTTGCCATGTCATTTACCAATATATACAAAATGTTCCTCGGAAGGGAAAAACTGGTGTACAATCACTAAGCTAAATCATCTCTTCTATTCCATTAGAACACTATTGCAAAATACAAAAGCCAAAAAAGTATGTTTCATATACTCACAACAATTCTTCAAAACCAAACTATTCCACAGTACAATGACGAATTGGAGAGGAAGAGGCTTCTTTGGGTTAATCACAACACACAACAGACACCAATCCATTCAGTTTAAAGAGTCTGCTTTGTTTTGTTTTACCTAAGCAGTGGGAAAACCAACAGCTAAATCTTGAGAATATTATCACTTTGGAGAACTGGCAAAAATATGACAAAGGTCTCCCCTTTCAGTAATGCTATGCTTTTGAACAACATCGACCTCCCTCCCATCCATAATCATCCTTGAACCCTGGCAAATTTTGTTTTTACAGACCAGCTTTTTATTTGTTGCTGTTGTTTGTGTGTGTCTTCTTTTGTTTTTGTTCTCACCTTACAGTCAGACTATGAAATGAGGCAGAGACTCAGTGCTGATGAGCATCAACTGGTGAGTTATATACAAATGACAGAAAAACCCATCTGTTCTGCAAAAAAAGTAGCTTAAATAAGAAGATTCTGAGAAAGTATTTCCCACAAATATTCCAATAAAGAAAGCATAACTGAATTGTTTTAAAATTATATAAGGTAGTTATAAGTGTGCTCTTACCTGAGTGCATAGTCAAGTCCATTTTTTGTGGTTGATACATCAATGGACTGTCTTCATTCAATGGAAGAACACATTTCTGAACAAATCTCTTTCTTGCTGTTTGATTGTGGATCTTCTGAGGAGAAAGAGCAGAATTCCTTTCTTCTCCCATTCTTTTATTTTTAAGAAGTTCTATCAGTGTAAGAGACTGATTCTTTCTTCCACTGGGCAGTTCAGGTTTTGTTTCATCATACTCATTTAAAAAATTCAGCCCTTCTTCCTCAGATGCAGACACTGACAGAGCTTCAGTCTTTAGGCCATTATGGTATGCTTCAAGAGGTAAAACATTTTGAGACAGAAAGTCATCACTTGATGCAAGTTTTTGAGCTACAAATGGTCTGGGAATAATACGACGGCTGTTCAATGCTTTTAAGATTTTTTCATATTTTTCTTCATTTTGCATCATCTCATTCAGAACACAGATTGGAGATTTGTGAGCATCCCATTTGGTCTTTCCAAGTCTTTTCAGGTGGCCTCTAACATGATTTGATAATCCAATTTTAGTATCAAACCAACCACCACAGAGTTGACAAGTATGTTCAGAAGTGGTTTCAGATTTCTCTATAGCTAAAAAAAAATTTTTTAATAGTATCAGAATTAAAATAAATTCTAAAATATGAAATTGATTTTAATAAAGATCAAATTCAAACAAACTCTCAAACCCTCCAAATCTGAACACAGATACATTAGCTCAAACTATCTGTGTAAGCACTTACCTTTTCTAACTCTCTTAACAGGTGTCCCTGTGCCAGTTCTTTTGAAATGCTGCATTTTGTCACTTGTGGCTATCTGTTCTGGTGATACAACATGACGGGCTTCATAACTTAATCCTGCTCTGTGAAGATGTCCTCGGACATGATTTGATAGCCCAACACCTGTTTCAAATGTTGCCGGGCAATAAGGGCATGATTTCTTCTCAAGAGACAAATCAGTCCAATGAAAAACAGAACTATGCTTTGACAATGAAGTTTCTGCATTTTCTAAATGCTGAGAATCATGTATCTCATGTAAAAAGTTGTTAGTTCCACCATCTTCATAATATTCAAAATAAAAGCCATTATTTTGATCATAACTAAGGGTAGCATTTTCTCCAGCCTCTTCACCTTCTACCTTGCTTTTAAATAGAGGAAATATGTTTACATGTTCTTGGTTAAGATCAGTGTAGGCTTCATCATCTATAGCCTGTGTAGTGTAGTCACTTAGCTCAACATTATCCCAGGAACTATCATCTTCTGTTTCATAACTGTCTTTCTTTTCAGCAGAATTAAGTTTTTGCAAAACCACAACAGTCATTTTATGCAAAAAATCAGGATAGCTATCCAAGTCTTCTCCTTCGACAGAATTTTCCTTCTTAGATTCTTTAGCTACTCTTTTCACTGCAACACGCCTGTGGTCCTTGAAGCCTTCTGGCCGTTTGGTGTCTTGGTTATGAGGGTCTGAAATAAAACTATTATGAGAATTACTTGATGAAAACAGATGTAAAGAATTTAATGAACTAACTTCTTTTTTGAAATGCAGAGGATATGATTCACCTGATTTTTTGATCGTCCTGTAGTTTTCATATTTATGTCTATATAAATAGTTGCTATTTGCCTTGGCATTAGATTTTTCTTTTCCCGCTTGATGGAAATACTTCGGTTTTTGGTCAGTGCTGCTTTTAATCATAATAGTCTTGTGAGGAGAGCTGTTTTGACTGTTCGCGTTTACGCCTGATTGGGAAATGCTTTTCCGAGCTTTTTGTATTCTATGTGGCCGCTTATGTAATTTTGAAAAATTACCTGATTGTGAGCTTGATCCAAATGTTCGTTTTACATCTTGCTTTAAAGCAGAGTTCTTTGGAAATGTGGTTGATTGTTGCTTAATTAATGGTTTAGTACTATCTATATCTATAGTTTCTTCAAGAGTGTCACTTTTTTTTTTATCTAGCCCCAGAGAATTACCAAATGAATCAACACATGATGAGGAATGCAAATACTCCATGTGTTTTTTTAAAATACTTTTGGCTGAAGTGGTAAAAGGACACACCTTACAAGTGTGTGTAGCTGATTTTTTGGATGATCCTATAACAGAGTCTTTCATGAAAGTCTTTTTCTGTGTTTTTCTCTGGGCTGCATCAGAATTGACTATAGGGCATTTTACCACTGCTCCATGGGCAATACCCCGATGGCATTCCAATTCATTTTCTGTCACTGCCATGAAATTACATTCTTCACAGCAATAGTACCTTTTATCTTTTTCATGGGTTTTAGCATGTTGCACAAATGTCTTAGGGCAATTGGTACCAAACACACACTGAGGACACTGTAATCGTGCACTTCTTCCTTCATCCTGAAGTTCTTTCAATTCGCGAATTTCCTCCATCAACTTCTGTCTTCTTTCTTGGTGAATAATCATATGTTTTAGAAGTGAATTGCGATCTCTAAATGTCCGTCCACATTCTCGACATGCATATGGCCTTGGGACATTAAGGTGGCGAAAGTGACTATTCCCATCTAAGTGATACATCATATGCCTATGGAGGTGCTTTTTCTCCCTAAAATTCACATTGCACTTTGTACAGGGGTAAAATGATGGCTCTTCAGTACTGAAAGTAGCAGGTGACTCAGGATCACTCTCTTCACATTTCTTTTTTAAGGTATTTGAAATAAAAGTGCTAGTGTGAACAGGTGAACTGTCTTCTCCACATTTATCTGGATTATAAATTAGATGTTGAAAAGCATCTACAGATTCCAAGTCTTCATCCGTTGATTCAGGCTTCACTTTTGATAATGTGTATTTCTCTGAGTCTACTGTTTGTACCTCTTCACTCTGTTCTATAAGGTCAACTTCTATCATTTTTGATTTATTTGGTACACAATTAGAATCACCAAAACAATCCTCAGTGTAACGCGTTATCTTGCTTATATCCATTTTTCGCTTTCTCTTTTTTTCTAGACCTACTTTAGAGTGAGCGGGTGCTTTATCTACAGTTTCTTCATTAGTTATAAGAAACTGAATGAACTCTTTTTGGGGATCCCAGTTTGTATCATTTTCTGACCTAAATTCATCTGTACCTGAGGAAATTTCTGTTACTGTATTAACACCATCATCTTTTACTAGTAAATCTTCACTATCCTCACCCACCTCTACTTGATTTATTAAAGTGCTATCTGATTTTATACTATTCCCTACTGAATTTTGAATGTCACAACCAACTGAAGTAGAGGTAGGTAGTTTTTTAATGGAATGGGTTGGATTCTTATTACGTGCTACATCTGATAACAAAAATAGAACTTGGTGTTGACTTGTTTTTTGTGGTGTAGACAGCTGAAGATCAGCTGTCAAAGTTGAACAAGATTCTGTTGCTGGCTGATCCACAGGCTGTCCAGTGGTTAATGAAACACTGCCTTTATTCATATTGGAAGTCTTAGTTAAGGAGGAGTGTGAAACTGGTCCATTAACAGTAGCTCCTTTAGGTAAGGTAAAATTTTCACTAGAAATAGTAGGAGCACCAGCATGTATAAACAGAGTAGACTGGGCTCCACTTAAGGCTTTTTCAGATTTGTCCTTTGACAGTTCTTCAGGCAGAGTCAATGAACTGTTTTTCTGAAATGATGTTTGACAATCTTTTGGTTTATGAACTCCACTCTCGTTTTCTGAGATAAAATTGTTGTCATCTAGGAGTTCTTCTTTAGCACCAGTAATATCGGTGTCTATCTTCAAATCATCCATATTGTTGGCAAGCCCATTTAACACATTTAGTCTAGAAAATGGAAAACAAAAGTTTAGATTTGCATCAAAAAAGTAATATTAGAGTATGGAAAGTTGAAAGTACACATTTTTATCACCTTTATTTTTCTAACCTTTATATCAAGATCCAAGTAACGTTCCAAGAATGAAGAAGCACTTCAAAAAACTTACACATTTTAAAAGCATCTCAAAAATTAATATTGTTCTTTGTGTAAGGCAACAGCTCAATACTGCATATATACAAAATATCTAGGAAAATGCAACACAAACTCATACACACAATATAAACTAAGACACCACAAGTTGAAAAAACTAAAACCTCAAATACAGACAGCTAATAAAGTTATCTCACTCAAGTAGATTACAGAATATTCTGAATTATCAAATAGCAAAGAAAAGTAAGTTTTGTCACTTAAGAGTTCATTCCTGAGGAAGATAATAAAATAATATTCATTAAACAACTTTGTTTGAACTAACATATTTGTCTAGCAACATCAATTGCTTGTGTTAAAAACGATTTTTACTTTAGAAAATATTTAACACTGCTTTGCTCTTAAGATGTTTAATGTTCTCCTAAAATTCTAACAGTACACAATGCTTCATTCAGTTTCACATATTTCTTATTCAAATTATCCATTAATCCTAAATTAGTAAAATTTAAATTAATTAAATTTTATGTTAAAATTTCATACCCTGAGCTTGTAAATTCCAAGTACCCTCTGAAAGCAGTTATACATTTGTGATCTTACAGTCTAGTGCAGTGGCCTATAAATTTTTTATGTCAAAACATAATTATGTTTTTTAGTTTTTTCATATATCATATAAAGATTTTGAAGCATTTTTGCTAAGATTTAATCATTACGAGTACATAGCACAATATTTTATAAGGATAGACTTATGAGTACTTGGGAGACATTCACATCACGAGTGTAATTACTGCCTCTACTCCTGTACCCTGTTATCCTCTGTTCTTAGAAATGATCAGATTGTACTGGAATTGCCTGTATTAGAAGAATGTAAGCCCTTCAAGGGCAGGGACAACAACTTACTCACCATAACATTTCTAGAACCTAGTACAGCAGTTGGCATAGATGCATTATTTGTTAAATAAAGGAATGAGTATGTGTTGGATGAACAAAAACACAATTGCAAAAATCAAAGAAAAAAATGCCTAAAGTATAAAAAGAAAAATATTCTTACTATGAAATTTAGATACTCTATTCTATTAAACTCTCTGTAGATCCCAAATAGTTCTGATTTCTTGAGTGAGTAATTGTAGCAAAGCTCTCAACATTTCCAAAAATCCTTAGGTAATACTTAAAAGAATTTGTTACTTGCCAACAACAGATGTTAACTATTTAAAGTACTGTCTATATTTTATACTTCTTTTCCTCTTATACACAGTAGTAAGTGCAGTTCAGTCATTCTCCAAATATTTATTGAGCACTCACTATGAGCTGAGCACCACTCTAGTTATTAGACATACGATAGTAAACAAGACAGAGTAGGACTTTGCTCCTCAAAGAATAAAGCCTTCACATATTTTTTACACTCTTTTTACCTTGTAAAGTAATACTATTTAAAACAGTCGGACTTTACAATCCAGTATTTAGAAATCCAAAACACATCAAATGAATTTCAGTATTTCTATTATCCTTTATGGTATCAATTTCATACTTTGTAAAACATTCAATCTAGTTCAAGAATAAAGAACTGTTTATAATTACATTTTTCTTGCCTCACAACATAGAACAAGCACACACACATACACACACACACACACACACACACGATCTTATTCTTTCCACAAAATGTTTAATTACAAACAAACATTACAGATATCTTTCTTTGGCATTATTCCACCCCTCATTGGTTTTAAAATTCTGTTTTGAATCTGGCAAACTTCCATGGTAATAAAAATAGACTTCCAATAAGATCATATTCAATGATATCGCCCCAAAATGGTGCTAACGCAGCACCCAGCAGGAGTCTCTACTTCACAAACGCAGAAGTTAAAAATGGGCAGCACATAAACATGTGTTAGGAAGGAGTGTACAAATGTCAATGAAAAGTAAGCTTTGACATTACACTATTACTCAATCCTGATATTTCTCATTAAATTGGATAGAAAAAGTAAAATGCCTCAGTAGTAACAATTCATAAATCTGAAAATAAATTTTGACAGTTTAGAAAAACAGTAGCCTGAAAGACACTTTCTGTTCCTATTTATCATAATCACAGAGGTAGACAAATATATGCTCAGTCAATTTGAAAGCCTATATTAGCTTTTCTCAACAGGAAGCAGTGTTGCTAACGAAGTGGTAAATTCAGTGTTAATGAGTGGCTTCACTGTTACCACCTCTGAGGTAAAACCTTCCATGTTCTATGTTCCACCCATCTGTTATGGTGTTAGAGGTTCAGAGATGGAACAGACGCTTCCCATTTAAAGCAACTTCATTGGTACCCCCTGAACAGCAGGGTGACAAACTATGAGAATATCATGTCGGCTTGGAGACTGAATCCTCATTACCAGAATGGCTTTATAAAAGTTTTTCATAAGGTTGTATCCTGAAGATATCAAACTGCTTTGCTCAAAAACATAGAAAAATATGTGCATAACATATTTTATTTACAAAAACATCTAGCAAAATGTCAAATTATGTATTTATAAAATGTATGAATCTAGGCTTTTAAGATTTTCTTCACATCTTCATAATGAAACATGGTTTAGTTTAGCCCATAAATAAGTTACTCTTTTATAGATAATGATCAAGGCACTTTTAGTACATTAATAGTAAAAATCTACATAAAAATATGCTTGATAAAATTGACTGAGTAAACTAGCATTTTAGGAAAAATTAAACATTTTCCTGTTTCAGTTTTCAGAGTATATTCTAATTGTAAAACTTTCCAGATAAACTTGTTCTTAATAACAGTATTCAAAATTCAAGCTGCTACATTAAGATACAATAAAAACCAATGGATCATCAAATTATTTGCAATGAATAATGGACCCAGAATTATAACGTTTATTTCACTATGTTAAGAAAAGATTATATAGCATCCAGATAAGAAAGCATTTGACCTATAAACTAACTTTGTACTGTCTTGGTTTTTAACAACTTTTATATGGTGAAATACTTAACACAGTCATCAATACCCCAAATTTATGGTACTGTAACAGAGGCATATTTGAAGACAGGCATTATTCATTAGGTTTTTTAAGAAAATTGACTGTAATATTATGCTTAGATTCCCTAAATTTCAATTCAATGAATTCACTGAATTTGGTATATCAATTAGGATCTTTTAAAATGATGTTTAGACATAACTACTAATCCTCTCCCATATAATCATATAATTATAGAATTTTTCTTTTAACAGAATTCAAAGATGTTCTTTAAAATATTCGCACACTTTTAAAAAAGCTGCAAATGGGAATTTTACATCTACATAAAACATATTTCATTTTCTAGAAAGTCATAATGAGTTCTACAGCTATAACTGCCTCTAGTTATATACTGTGAGCATTAAAAAAAGTACAAAGGTCAGATCTGTCTTCAAGATGACAGATCATCACTTATATGCCTCAAGCTAGACTTATTGTCTCAGAAATCTCAAACATCAGTATTTTTGCAAACTATCAGCACTTGCTATAACACCCTCACTACACTACATCTTGAGGTTACTACAGAAGAAATGAGGTGATAATTGCATATTAACATAATTATTCTGTAATCCCTCTGAGCAAGCTTCCTAGGTCACTCAGTAATTCAGATTAGATACAACCTTCCTGTCATCAAATCTATGCTGTCCACTTTCTGTTCATGAATAATTCTTTTTTTCATAGAAAATTAACTTAATTTCATTCTTTTATGTACATTATTAATTATATTTATTGCAAGTAGGTTAACATTTTGTGGGTACTTACCATTACCATAATACCAACCTTTCTCATGTGATATAATTTCACACAAAAAAATACTAGAATTTGCCCTTATTTTAGAGTAATTCATCAATAACTATATTACACAGCTATAAATAAATTATGCTTTCCACTACATGAGTTACAGTTAGATCTGCCAGGTTTTCATAAACTCTATGTTCATTTAAATTATCCTTAAGAACACATGACAACTTCAGTTAGTAATGTATGAGCTTGGGTTAAGAGAAGAAAACCATTCACAAATGGCATCCTAACTGCAAAACAAATCTTAATTAACTATATATAAATTACTACAGTATTTAAGCCTACATATACCATACACAATGTACAAACAAACATACACCCTAAACCTCACAATTCGAGAGAAAAGTACACAATATAATCATATCTTCCAGGAAGTCTCCTCTTTGGATGTCATATTGAGAGGAAAAAACACAGAACATTTATATGGTATCTAGCATTAGCTGAACTGAAAACCATGCCATACAATAAAGTGACAATACAGTATGTTTAGCCTAGCAATTAGCCCACATGTTTAATAATCTTCAAATGTTTGAAGGTAGGTTATATAGAGAGCAGAACATCATGAAGATATCGATTTTACCTCAAGAGTAAGAAAAATTAAGAGGCAGGAACCCTTCAACATCTCATTACAGATAGTAATGAAATCACAGCAAAGGATTTCATTACAGGCAGTGAACTCAAATGGCTCAGCAGTTACACTATTGCCAGGAACACTGCTGAAAGAAATTTGGGGCAGGAAATTTGGTAAGATGGTTCCCTTCTAATATCACCATAAATGCTAAAGTTATCAAACATTAACATTTAATACTAGGTTGAAACGGGCAAAACTGGAGTGAGACAAACTATTGGACCACTGCCATGATTTGCAATTATATAAAATAATCTTTTAGTTAATTTGCAATGTATTGATAAGTTGATTCTTGAGCAAAGAAAACATGGCACAAAATGACTAACATACTGACACCAGAGCTACCTGTATCATGAAAACTCAACATTATGGATGTCTTTTTCTATTGGCAGTATTTAAAAAAAAGTCACTGAGTCTGAACATGTAAAAGGCTTACAAACAAAAATAAAATGCATCAGGCACAGACAATGTTTTATTGTCAGCAGTATGGGACACTGCCATGATAAACTAATGATCTAACACGGTATGTCATTTTACCATCTATCACCAAATTACACTGAACTTCTTGAACAGTTTTGTTTCCGATGCCATACATTATCTCACCATTTAGTAGAAAGATGTTACAAATATAAGGTACTAATAACACAACCTAAATATTCAAGGTGATTCTTTCTCTTTTTTGAATTAGGGTCTCACTCTGTAGTTCAGGCAGGCCTTAAACTAACTACGTAGCCCAGGTTGGCCTCAGATTCCCAGCAATCCTGGCTTCAGCCTCCCTGAGTGCTGGGCTTATATTAAGAGTGCACTACTGTATCCAACTTTGTTTTGTTTATAATAAAAAAAATATTAGTGCAAAGTATACTAAATATTAAACATGATCACACATCTCAAGAATGGTAAACTGAAGCAAAAAATTTTAAAGAGGATGGGGGCATGAGGGGTGACACAAACACACACAACTTCAACAATTCAGAAAATTACATAACAATGAGAATCAGCACTAGTAGATAAAATAAATAGATATTTACTAATTTCCTAATGAAGAATTTGCAAATGGAAGAAGCACTGCATCAGAGTTGGAAGCAAAGGAGAATGTCAAGTCACATTAAGCAAAGAATGACTGCTCATCGTGCTGTGCGTGCTTTCATAGTCAGAACAAGATTAAGTGATGGTTTTAGCTTTGACAGGATGAATGACATATGTTAATGACGCCAGTAATAACTGATGCTTACATTTAAGAAAAGTGGTAACTTTCTTTTACATCTTTTCAAGCTGATCAATCTTATTTTTCCACACTTAGGTAATTAACACAGGGCAGTGTTAAATGTATCTATCTAAATCTTTTAACTTTAAAACTCTTAGCCATAGGATCAATTCCACATTCCAGAGGCAGTGTGCCAACTTTGTCCCACACCAATAAAGATTATTAACTGCCAAAAATTGTCTTTTTTTGACTCTTCTGGTATTCTTCAGTCTATGACAGATTTCCTGTTTATGTTCAGTTTTGTAATATTTTATAAATACTAACCCACCATGTCTAATAAGTACAAAAGGAAAGACAAAGGATATACCCCCTAAATAAAAACAGATAAACATTCAAAATTGTAAAATAAATTATATATCCACATGAAATAAACTGCTTCCAGAATAGCAATAATTTTAAAGGACAAAGAGAATTTCACCATTAAAAATTATTGTCTATATATGTGGCAATAATTAGCAAAAGAACTTTACAGTATCAGATGTTTAATGTTCATTTGGGAAAAAGTCGGAATTTGTTCCAATAACTAAAAAGCTAAATCCTTACAAATGAGACTTCTGTCAAAACTTGTAGATTCCACTGGATCAAGGCATGTTAGAGTATGTACGTCAAAGGTAGTATTATGACTGCAAGTGCACACATTGTGGCTTTGAAGGAATTTCTTAAAACAGTCGAAGAAATGATTTGTGTTCCAATAGATGTCAGTGTAGATCAAACTACTGTATTATTTTTGAGTAAAGATAACCAACAGAACATTTATGTATTAAGCCAGTTTTCCTATTCTGGGATAATAACTCGCACCGACGATTTAAAGAAGTTAATCTTAGGGTTTGAAAGGTGTCAGGGTATTGTCGCCAAGCTCTAAGGCAGAAACCATCAAGGCAGTAGGGCATGGAGGACAAAAGTTGGCTCAAATCATGGTAATGTATCTGGAAAATAGAGAGCAGGGTCTTCAAAGAGTTAGAAAATAAGAGGCCAGGGACCAGATATAGTCCCCAGGGTTATACTCCATGACTCCCCCAGACACACCCAGAAACATGCTTTACTAATCTTCCAGGTGTCTCTCAAGTCAATCAGGTTGAGAAGCTTAACTATCAAAATTTATCAGCAAGAAGAATATGTCTATTCTGATACCTTGAACATACGAAATGTTTGTTAGTTTCCTCCTAATACTCCAGTAATGAAGCAAACTCAAATTTAAAATTTCACAGATGTAACTGTGTACTTTTCTTAAAATTTTTTAGATTTTAAGTAAGTAAATCTCTTATTGTAAGAGTCCATTAATTGATTTGCTTAAGACATTATTAATCATATAGAAAAATACAAAGTTGTTCATACTCCATGGGAAGAACCTCAACAATCTGACATCCACAGGATACTCTTTTACTGATTTACAACTGTATTGAAAAGTAGGGTGCAGATTATAAAAATTGTTCTATAATTCTCTGATAATGTTTCACCTGTATTACAGACTTAAGCTCAATTATGTAAATTCAAATTTATATATAGTCAGATATAAAAGTGTGGCATTCTCTTTGAGAAGTAGAAAAAATAAAAATATATTTTTCACAAAATATTTTTATTAAATGTGAACTCAGTAATTTACTCAAATCACGTTTTTCTCTTTTTTTGAAAAAACAAAAACCCAATTATCTTCTAAGAAAAAATTCCAAGGTAATCCCTATTCTACGATTATCTTCACTTAAAGTGCTAAAAATTTAAACACACAGTTTACTTTGAGACATGCTTCTCTCTCACACTTCTTTTTTAACAAAGAGAGGGGAAAAAGCACATATTTTTGTGATGCCAAATCACTAGCTAGCTATTACTACTTTTCCAATTTACAACAGAGCTGTTAACAAGTTTTATTAAATATTTTGGAAGACTCCTATATAAGATATATACATATTAAAGAACTATCAATGAAAAATAATTCATTATGTCCCTGGGGAGTAACACATATTTAATATATTCTATTCAAACAAAGTAGAAGGAAGGCCCTGTACTATGCCTTAGCCAAGATAAGTCTCACAGTAGATAGAGGACTTCAGCTAAATTTTATAGTACAGTTCCAAAAGAACCACTGTTTTGGAGAAAACTTCGAAGGTTCACAGACCTGAGTTTGAAAAGTAACTCCACAACTTCTACCTCAGAGTCAAGTTATTTCATTTTCCTTTAAATTCAGTGCTTGATCAATAAAAGAGGGATGAAACCAACTAATAAAATTGTTAGGGTTAAATAAGACAGTGTACCCAAAACACGTAGCACAGGGCCTGACATCTAGTATTTACTCACTAACTGTTAATTCCCTGACTCTTACCATTAATTTGTTGGATTTATGGAATAACGACACTGAATTTGTATACTGCTCCTATGTCTAAATCTATCTCGCAGGCTAAGATGCAGACCTACAGCCAGACTATTCGAGCTCTCTAGGAATATGCAGAATGAATAACGAAGAATATTCTTACAAGAAGATAAGTATTCTGGGAGGAGCTACCTGAGACCTTTACAAGTTTCAGGCATTGTAACAGGATGAATGGGCAGACAATAAAGAAACAGAAGACTAAAGCAACATTATTGTGGGCTAGAACAGAGCTTTAGGGAAATAAAAATTAATAAGCAATAAAGCAAAGGGTACTCTATATTCTAAGTCAAAAGGACATGCAGTGGCCACTCAAGATTTAATAATTTCTCAATATTGTTTCAATATGCATTTCTCTAATGGTCAGAGATGCTCAAAAGTTTTTCATGTATTCACTGATCAATTGTACTTCTTCTGAGGAATGTCTATCCAAGTCACGTGCTCCCCCTCCTTTTTTTGGATTTGGGTCTTTCATTTGTTGGTGGGGTCTAATTTCTGTTAGTTCTTTGTATGTTCTAGATATTGTCCAAAAAATAGTTGGCAAATATTTTTTCTCATTCTACAGGTTGTCTCTTCACTCTGTTGGCTGTTTCTTTTGCTGTATAGAACCTTTTTAATTGATACGATCCCATTTGTTGATTCTTGATGTAATTTCTTGTGCAATTACGAGTTCTGCTCAAATAAAAATGGCTATCATCAAGAAATCAACTAATAGCAAGTGCTAGTAAGGCTGTGAAGAAAAAGGAACCCTTCTACATTGTTAATGGGACTATAAACTAGTATAGTCATTTATGGAAATCAGCAGAGAGATTCCTCAAAGAACTAAAAATACAATTTCTATCTGACCCAGCTTCTCTTCATCTATGTATCTTTCAGAAAGAGTTAAGACATAGTATTACAACAATATATGCATACTCATGTTCATAGCAGCATAATTCATGATAGCTAAATCTTGAAAGCATCTGGTGTGTCCATCAACAGATGAATGGATAAAGAAAATGTGGTAGTATTTCTATACAATGGAGAACTACTCTGCCATAAAGGAGGATAAAAAAGTTATTTGTAGGACAATGGGTACACCTTGAAACCATAATGTTAAGTGAACTAAATCAAGCACACATTGTTTTTCTGATAAGAGAAATGCAGAGAAAAAATACAGAGTAAAATAAGAAGATGATCATAGGAAACACAGAGCTCCATCTCAAAGGGGAAGGGAATCAAGAGATGGAAGAGAGAGGGAGGAAAAGGAATTAGGATGTGTTATGGACATGCACCAACTCCACACCAGCAATTTAAACATTATGTACTATGCTACAAACATATATCCACCAAAAGCAGGGCCCATGGGGTGAGTGGAAGGTGGAGGGAAGGAAAAAGGAATTAAGATGTGTTATATACATGTACCAATTTCCCCCAAGAAATGTAAATATTACGTATTATGTACTAATTAACTAAAATAATTTAAAAAAATAAAATAAAAGCATCATATAGCATGGATAAAAAAATTACATGGTTTCTCTTATATGAAAAACCCAAAAAATAAAAGACAGAGAATAAGAAACAGAAAGACAGCTCTTCTGTGAAAGAAAAGGGGACCAAGAGATGGGAGGAGGGTAAAAAAAGAGGGCAAGGAAACAAAATAAAACTAATATATATATATGAACCAATTACCCATGAGGAATGTAAGGAATGTAATCATTATGTACTGCAAATATGTATTAATAACAAATAAAAATAAAAACATTTAGGAATGTCCAATTCCTTAGGGTCTATCGTGAATATGAATTTTAACTTTTCTTTCTCATAAAATCCCAATAAAACAAAAGCAGACCTGGAAGGGATATGCCACTCTTTGCATATAATGAAATATCCTATACAGTATATAACTCAGAAACTTCTACAAGTATAAGGAATCTGATAAATCAAGAACCACAGAGAAATGCTTTAAACACTTTTCCCAAGGGTTAACAAATCAAGCAATTAAAACAAATAAAAATACACTTTGATAACATAATTAATAAGATTTATTAAATACTGTAGTGTTTAAACTGAGGTATCTATATTCCTGGAAGTACTTAACATATGACAATAGATAAGCACATTATTTATACTTCTACCAAAAATGTCAGGTGCTCATTTAAAAATGTGAAGTCTTCCAAAATTCTTTTAGGGATTATACAACAAAAAAAGTCTAAAACCTGGTGATCACATATATAGAGAAAATTCCCTAAAACAGTAAAAACTAGCATTCTAGGCAACTAGGCGGAAAAATATGTATTACAACGACCAGAGAAATTTCCAACCGAAATAGAAATCATTGCAGACTATATTCTCTGGTCATTATGTAATATAACTAGAAATTAGATGCATTAAAGAGACAATTAGAACTAGAAAAAGGTCAGAACAAAGTACCCAAAATGAAGTAAGGAGAAATAAACAAAGAAAAATGCAGAAAAGAGTAAGGGCCCAAAGGTCATAGCGAAATTGTCCCAAATACATTTGCTTGGAATACCTGAAGGAGAGATAATAGAACAAAAGAGATAGTGACTGAGGATTTTCTCGTACTTACAAAAGACATCAAGCCACAGCTTCTGGGAGAATCAAGAATTCTTACAATGAATAAATAAAAAGAAAACTACATATGCATATATCACAGTAAAACTGATGATAATAAAAGATGAGAAGAATCTTACAAGCAGCCAAAGAAAAGCAAATACTTACAAAAGCGGTAACTAAACTAGGAAAGAAAAAAGGCAGTTTCTGATGTTTGAGAACTAATCTGAGGCGTTCAGCAGGTTATATTATTTTCCTGTTGGACAAAAGAATCTTACAGGGGAGAAAAATGAGTATCTTACAGAACACTGTGCAATGCAAATCACCAAATATTGCCCCTCTCATTAAATGAGTGATTGTTACTTTCTTTACTAATTTTATGTTTATCAGTCCACCTTCCCTACAAATAAGACCTAGGAACAGCCAATTCTGAGAGGACTACAAACAAAAATGTAATATACCAAAACTTAAGAGATGTAACAAAAGTAGATGGTGAAGGAAAATTTATAGCTATAAAACCTACATTAAAAAAGAGCTCAAATAAGTAACCTAATACCACACCTCACGGAACTATAAAAAGAGCAAATTAAACTCAAAGCCAGCAAAAAAAAAAAAATAATAATACCAGAGCAGAGATAAAAGAATATAAACAGTTACAAAAATCAATATAAAACACATTAAAGATTTAAATGTAAGACCTGAAACTACTTAATGGGATAGAAGACAATATAGGTAAAATGCTTCAGGACTTCTAAATGGGCAAGGACATTTTAGGCAAGATCCCAAAAGCACAGGAAACAAATGCAAAAATTGAAAATGCGATTACTGCAAACTAAAAATCCTGCACAGCAAAGAAAACAATAAAAAGAGTCAATAAACAACCTACAGTATGATTTTTCAAAATTTCAAACATTAACTGACAAGGGGTTAATAGCCAGAATATATAAGGAACTCAAAAAACTCAACAACAAAAAACAAGTAACCCCATTAAAAAGTAGGCAATAGACCAAAATAGACATTTGCATCTCAAAAAACATACAAATGCCCAGTAGATATAGGCAAAAACACTAAACATCACTAGCCGTTGGGGAAATACAGATCTAAACCACATTCAGATATGTCACTCCATTAAGAATGGTTACTATAAAAGATAATCTTTTAACAAATGTTGATAAGGAAATGGAAAAAAGGGAACCCTCGAATACTCTTGGTGGAAAACAAATCAGCACAGCTATTATGAAATTAAAAACAAAGTTGGACCCAGCACTAAACACCCACAGTCCCAGCCAATCCAGAGGCTGAAGCAGGAGGACTGCTTAGGCCTAGGTATTTGAGGCCAGTCTAAGCAACACAGCATGGCCCTGACTTAATGCTTTCAAGCAGCATGGGACAGTCCCGGGGGTGGTACAGGCCACCCGACGGGACAGTCATGCATGTATCACAGGGCTACAAGCCAGTAAGAATGTACTGAATTATAAATAAAAGAATTGCCATATGGTCCAGCAATCCCAAACCTGTGTATATATCCAAAGGAAATGAACTCAGTTTATTGAAAAGACACCTTTACTCTCATGTTTATTGTAACATTTCACAATAGTCAAGAAATGGAAACCAATCTAAGTGTCCATCAACTGATGGACCCAAAAAAAAAAAATGTGGTGCATACACATAATGGACTACTACTCAGTTGTTAAAAACAAAATGAAATCTTGTCATTTATAATGACATAGACAGACCTGGAAACCATTATGTTAAGTGAAAAAAGACAGGCAGTGAAAGACAAGTATTACATGATCTCACTCATATGGAATATAAAAAAGCTGATGTCACAGAAAGTTAAGAGTAGAACAATATTCTTAAAAGATGGAGAGAGAAGGCAGGAAAGGGACACTAAGTTACAATTAGCAGTAAAAAATCTAATACGATATTGCACACTAGGAAATAATGTGGATATATTTCAAAAGTTAAAAGAAAGGATTTTGAATGTTTTCAACAAAAAGGTTGATTATGTTTGAATAACATTATAATCTAATTTTTATGGTTATTCTTTTTTTTTTAAGCAGGGCCTCACACAGCTAGTTTTAAATTCACTATATAATCCAGGCCAGCCTTGAACTCAAAATATTCCTACCTCAGCCTCCTAGGTGTTGGGATTACAGGCAGGCTGTAATTTGATTTAGATACTACACTATGTGCATGTATATATGTACAGTTTTTGTTTTTATGAATATGTTTAAATTAAATTTAAAAAAATAAAGCGGTGAAATCAAGAGTCGATTCTTTGATAAAGTCAAGAAAACAAAGAAACTGATTAAGAGGGGAAATGTAAATATTTTAGAAACAAAAGTAGGAACACTATTATGTACTTTCAAGAAATTTAAAAGATTACAAGATAATACCACCAATAAAGTGAACATCAACAAGTTACTCTAAATGAAGGAGAAAAAAATTCCCTGAAACATACATACTACCAAAGTGAACTCAAGGAGAAACAGAAAATCTAAATAGACCTATAAAAAATAAGGGGATAGAATGAGTAATCAAAATCCTCCCCAAAAGGATAAGTCTAGGACCAGACAGTTTAGCTTGTATGGAAGACAAATGAGTACGTGTGAACACATTCTATCAAACACATATTATCCTAATATCAAAGACAAAGATACTGGCTTGTGTGTCACTAGTACTACTGGCATCTACAGGTTAGAGGCTGTGGTTTATGATGCACAGAATGGTTTATTGTTATGATGTACAAATGGAAAATGGTTTATGATATACCGAAAGTACACACCATAATATGATCAGCTAATTTACGACAAAGGTGATACTACACAACAGTGAAAAGACAATCTTTTTAATAAACAATGCCATATGAAGTGTACATTCATAGAGAAAAAAAAGATGACCTCTATAAGTCATATCATATGCAAAACTCTGTTCCAGTGAAAACCAGTTTCTAGAATATCATTTTTCCACCTTCTACCAGCGACTTGGTTACAAAACTGTATGTTCATCGTAGGATTCTTAACATTCTGTATATTGGGGAACTAAACTTATCAGCATTCTAAGATCAATCCATAAGATTCCAGGATTAATCACCCAGTGTGAATACCAAACCTAAGTTAACTACAAAGGTCTCCACGCACTGCCAAATATCCTGTTTAGATGGAGGAATTACATGTAGTTGAAAATGACTATTCTAAATTGTTAACATGTGAGAGTATCTTCTTGTTTTTTGGAGAAGTTTTTGGGAAAAACTTCTTAAACCCTAAGGGGTAAAAAAGAGAAAGCTCAACAGTAATTAAAAACAAAAACACAGCAGAGGGAAAGGAAAAGATACTTTACAAAAGAAGATATCTAAACAACCACTACATTTAATGAAAAAGTACTCAATTTCATTTGGAATCAGGAAAATGCATTCTCCAGAAGGGTCAAAATTAAAGAGGTTATTAATACAAAACATTGGTGAGAATATGAAACTAAGGGAGTATCATACATTGTTGATAACATCACACAACCCCTTTACAATTCTTTGTTATCTTCTAAATTTGAACATACATGACACAGATTCTACTCTTTGCATATACCAATGCAATGCTGCACATGTGCACCAAGAACGTTCATGGAAATATTATTCGACTCAAAAGTTCTATACTAAAAAGATAAACTGGATGAAATTTACAAGTGAACTAATAGCTATATCTGACATCATTCACAAATCTCTCAAACATGCCCAACAAATAAGCCACACACAAAGCCGGGCATGGTGGCTCACGCCTGTAATCCCAGCACTCGGGAGGCTGAGACAGGCGGATCGTTGTGAGTTCGAGACCAGCCTGGGCTACAAAGTGAGCTCAAGGCCAGCCTGAACGGCATAGTGAGACCCTGTCTCAAAAACAGGGCTGGGGATCTAGCTCAGCGGTCTAAGCGCCTGCCCAGCAAGCGCAAGGTCGTGAGTCCAATCCCCGGTCCCGCAAAAAAAAAAAAAAAAAAGCCACACACAATACTACTAAAAGGACAAAAACTATTAAAAGTTCAAAAACAGACAAAAAAAAATCAATCACATTATTAAACTCAGGTATGACTATGCTGGGAAGGAGAAAAGGGATGGTGACTGTGAAAGGAAAAACATGGCTGAACTGCGTACTTGCAGTGTGTGCACTTTACTGTATTGTATTTTAACCTTTAAAAACACATGAAGTGTTTTTATATGCTGCGTATGCAGCCTGGAAAGTACACTACAATAACACTTCATTATGGTATTAAAAGTCAATTGGGAATAAAAATCATTTCTGAGAATGCAATAAATTTTCACTTTTACCTTTGTTTAATTAAATAAATAAAAGGTCTTAAACAGAACTGCTTGAGTTTTCAATATGCTGCAAGGTTTTATATACCTTGATCATCTAGAAACATGCCATTTCTTAGCACTTAGAAATAAAATATACACCTTGGAAAACCCTATTAAAGAAAAGTTGAAGATGTTTATCTTTAACTATTAATACAGAAGAAGATAATGATAAATGATACCTGAACTAAAGGTGGTTTCTTTTTTTTTTTAACTAAAGGTGGTTTCTATAAATAATTCATGTACGGTACCTAGCCGCCAAACTAAACCTTGGCTTAAATTTTTATAAATTCTGTGACATTTTAATAAAATCCTATTTTACAATACCAATAATTATTTTATTATAAAATAAAAATCAAGCATTTACAATATCAAGTTGCTCATACCAAGTAATTCCTCTGAATTTAATCTTTTACATACAACTGCATAGTTAACAGCAGACATTCTAACTCATTTTTAAGCCATGTAGTGCCACCAAGTGGTAGCAAATTCTTTTTCTGAAATATTACCCAGGAGTAATAGAAATTATGTGAAAAAAAAAAGTTAAGTGGAAATATTACATTAGAATGGAAAAATCAATCTTAAAATATTGGTGAAACTTTGGAAACAAAACAAGGGGACATGTGACACAGTGATATAGTTTTAAAGGAAAGCTTTTTTAGAAGGCAAGGAACTATAAATACAATGCTGTAGCACTGACTTTTTGTTGTTTATATTTTAAATACACATTTTTCTAAAGGGTATTAAGTTACTTTAGAAATTAAACACACACGTGTGTATGCACAGTACATGAACTAAAGGACTTCCTAATATTCTGTCACTAGTAAGTACAAGGAAACTGAAGAAAATGCAAGTAGAAAAAGACAATTGACTCTTTAGTTACTGTGTTAGTCTTGTTAGGATTGTCATACAAAATATGCAAGATGGGTGGCTCAGGCAACAGAGATTTATCATCTCACAGATCTGGATGCTAGAAATTCAAAGGTCAAGGTTTAACGGCATTGGTTTCTTCTGAGGGCTGTGAGGAAAGGATTTATTTTACTTCTCTTCTTGGCTTGTAAATGGCCATCTTCTATGTTTTTTCACATCATCTTCCCGCTATGAATATCTTGGTGTCCACATTTTCAAATTTTATGAAGACTACCAGTCCTGTTTAGATTAGGGCCTACCCTAATGACCTCACTTTAACTTGTTTACCTGTGTAAAGATCCTTTCTCCAAATAAGGTCATATTCTGGGTCAGTATTTTAACATATCGACAAGATGAATAAAATTCAACCCAAAAAAGAATACATTTTTCTTACTTAAAAAAAGGGGACATTTGAAAATGTAGCTCAGTGGCAGAACACGTGCCAGGCATGAGCAAGGCCTTGGGTTTGGTTCCTAACAATGGGGAAAAAACTTTACAAAGAATTTTCAGGCTGAAGTGTAGCTCAGTGCTACAGTACTTGCCCAGCAAGCACAAGGCCCTTGGTTCAATTTTGAGCAACACAAAAAGCAACAAGCAAAAAATTCTCTTGCTTTTTAAAATCACAGAATACTATTTTAAATTCATGAAGTACTACCATCAAAAGAAATGACAAATTTTATTATAAAAGTATATATAAACTATAAAATAAGTATCACATTGTTCATATCAAATTATAACATATGTAGTCCCAGACTTTACCTCCTACCCCTCCACACACACTGCACTCACATTGGCCTCCTGACTATTTTTTTGATCATACCCCAGATACTCTGCACTTAATGATCTCTGCCTAAAGTTCTACCTCCAAATATGTACAGATCACTTACTTTACACCTATGCCTAATTATCTCCTTAGTTATTTCTACACTGATCTACACAAGATGGCGCTTGCTTTAGTTTAGATCTAAAATAGTCCCCAAAAGTTTCACATTCAGAGGTAGGGTACAGTTGGAAGGGTTGAGTCCAGGGACTTGATATCAAAGACTGTATTCTTCCTTTTCTCTTTGCTTCCTGGCCGCTCTGATATGAGCAGTTTTCCTCCACCAAGATCCTCTACCATGCCCTTTGGGCCTTGCAGCCAGCTGACCATGGACTGAGTTCATTAAACTGTGAGTTGAAATAAGCCTCTGCTTTAAGTTATAGGTGTCAAGTATTTTGTCCTGGTGACAGGAAAACATTTCTGTTTCACAACACATATAAAACACAGAAGTATTCTTCCTGCACCTGACATATTATGTAGTTATTTATTTGTTTTTCTCCCTGACTATAAAGTAAGCTTCTAGAGGGCAGACATATTTGTTCACTGATATAATCTGGTAACTAAAACAGTACCTCCCCATATTGAACACAACTGGTTACTACTTTTTTGTATATTTTAATAGTTGAAGGAATTTCTAAAAGTATCCCAGATTTCTAGGTTCAATCTAGTGGTCCCTTCCTACTCATTCTCTATACCATAGACAGAATGAAGTTTTCAAGTTCACTACTCTGTGAAACTACTCTCATATAGCTGTGCTGAGGCCTGCCTCTTCACTTGGGTCTCACGCTTTTTTCCCACCTGTTCTCAGTGAGCCACCTCATTGGTCCTCTCTCAAATTCTCCAAACATGTCACTTCTTACCACAGAGTTTCTGTATATCCTCTGCTCTCTTTTCCTCAGCCCTCCGTCACACCCATCTAGATAACCTTAACTCATAATACTGCTTCAGATCAGCCCTCAAGGTGACTTACTATGGAAAGCCTTCCTCAACACACTCTGTCAAGTTCCTGTCATATGCTCTGGCATATGTTCCTTTCAAATACTCAACTAATGATGAAGGATTAATACATCTCTCACAATGGGACCTAAATTAAAAAAAAAAATCTTCCTTATGGTTCCAAGAGTACAGGAACCACGTCTTTTGTTGTATATGCTATGCTTTGGACAACCTAAATGAAGAGGAACCAAAAAAAAAAAACAAAAAAAACCTCAAAACGACAACGAAAACAAAAACAAAAAAGTTAACTATAAATTAACATGGGCCTGAAAATCAGTAAATTAACAGAAATCAAATGGCACTGGTTTCATCAGGCAAACTGCATGCCTCTGATTTGCCCCTCTCTAGCCATCAGTGTGTGTACAAAAGATACAAGCTAATTTTACTATTTAATTATGCAATCAATTTGAAAATATAATCTGATATTATATACCTTACTGGGGTTTTTTTATTTTATTTTAATGTGATACACATGAAACAAGCAGACTTTAGACAATGGTTTTAATAACTATTACTATTTTTTAAATTGAGAAAATAGTAATTTAAATCTCTGCCACATTTATTGTTCTATAATTACCTTTCTGGCATGTAAACAATTACTATATCCATGCTGCATGGTATAATTCTGGCAGACAGTAAAAATTTTTACTGTTTCTTTATGATGATATCATCTAATGATAATTAAAGTGGATTGGAATGAACTCTTAGAACAAATTTGTGAGGCTGGAGTGTAGGTCAGTGATAATATGGATGCTTAGCATGCTCAAGGAACTGAGGACAATCCCTAGCATTACCCCCCAAAATTAAATCATAAATGATTTTTAATAAGGTTGTACTATAACTCCCTCTGAGATATATAACTCTTTTCCTAAACATGTTAAGTGTGTCTCTCAGATACACCGAAAGATAGATGTGCATTTAGTGGTCACAGCAAACTAAAGTCACAAATGTGATCAATGCGTTACATCTTGCCATTACATTCTAATAGTATTAAGTAAATATTCACTACAAAATCAAAGTAATCATTTGGTAGATAGTATTCAGTAATCATTACCTGATTAAAAAATAGAAATAATTTAATTAAATGCATTAAATCATTCAGTTCCATGGAATGTTTTGAATTTATTGTTACAAATTCAATAGCGTCTATCCAAAGCTCACATGTTGAAGCCCTGACCTCCAGTATCTCAACATGTGGTTGTATTAAATAATAAAATTACTAAAATGAAACTCTTAGCATGGGCCCTAGTCCAATCTGATTATTATAAGAAGAGACTAGGATGTATAAAGTGACACCAAAGGATGGGCAAGCAGAGAAAGGTCATTGAAGTGAGAGAGCAGCCATCTGTAAAGCAGGGAGCAAAACTTCAATTAAAACCAAACCTTCCAACTTTTTAATCTTGGAGTTCTAGCATTCAGAAATGTGAAAAAATATATTTCTATTGCTTAGGCTACTCTGTCTATGGCATTTTCTTATGGTAGCCCTAGCCAACTAAATGTTCACCGGGCAGAACCAATGTGATGGTTTAAGTGATACTGCATACAAAGGGTTTATTTTGATATAAGACAATGACTGGTAATCTCTTCCCTCTGAAAAGATCAAACTAAGGTCACTTCCACTATGCTCTACACTAAACCCTGAGACGTAAAACTGAGTGCCTATTTGGACATATGAACGAATTCGTCTAAGAAAAAATGGTCCTGCTTCCCATACTACTGAACCCTATAAAGCAATGAGATGGAGCTCTACCCGGACAGGCAACTATGTCAGGTTTTACCAGTCAAAAGAAAACATCTTAACTTCTACATACACGATACAAAAATATACAATCTTATTTAATCCATATAATAGAAAACCTTAGATTTGGGGCTCCAAATGTCCTTTATGGTGGCTGAGAAAAATTCTAGAAGAGCGATAAAATCTGAGCTGTGCAGTAGAGATACTTGGGAAATTTTTAAAAGATAAAAAGTATACAATTCCTTCCCTGGAATTTGATTCGATTTCATTAAGGCCTGTACAGGTTGGTTTTTCGATTGTTCTTTAAAACTATTCCTTATAGCCCTGAAATGCAGCCAGGATCACTCTATGTCAGAATGGTCAAATATGTCTGTGCTTGAAGACTTTAAAAAATACTGATGCCCAGTCACTATCTGAAAAATTCTAAACTAAGTAACTTTAGCAATGGTGTTTGTGTGTGTGTGTGTGTGTGTGTGTGTGTGTGTATGCTGTATACATGCGCATAATCCCCTGTGGCACTGCAATACCTAGCCACAATTAAAAACAGTTTAGAGATTGAGTACCATAGTTATGTGTTGCTGCTAAAGTAAAATATGTGCAATAAAACATTCAAATGATTGCCTACAGAAAGACATCAGTTACATTTAAAATATATTTTCCTTAGTAGTAAAGGACAGAGCAAAATAGACCATATGTTGCAATATGGCTTCATTATAAAATTATCTGAGAATCTTCACGTATCCAAGTAGAAAAGAGATTGAGAACTTAAAGTGAACTGCTAGTAAAGATAACTGACCAGTATACTACAAAGATGAATACATTGTAACTAAGTAAGATTTATTCCTGGAATGCAAAAAATTGTTCAACATAAAAACCAATCAATATAACATACCATATTAACAAAATAAAGGCAAAAAAATTGCTGACAGATATTGTAATAGATGCAGAAAAATGACAAAATTCAACATGTTTCTTCATGATAAACACTAAGGCAAGGAAGGAAACAACTTCAAATGGTGAAAGACTGAAAGCTTTGCAGAAGATCAGCAACAAACCAAAGATGTAATTTCTACCACTTCTATGTAACACTGAACTGGAATTCTAAGCCAGAGAGGGAAAAATAGGAAAAGGAAGGCAGGAAGAGATATAGGAAATGCATCAAATGGGAAAGGATCAGGTAAAAATAATTGTATTCATAGGTGATATGATCTTATATATAAGAAACTCTAAAAATACCACAAAAAAACTTATCATGAATTAACAACCAGAGTACCTCAGAGGGCCAGCAAGAGCACAGATGAGGCTTGCCTCCACCTGGAGGGCCCCAGGCAGGCCTATGAGACCCCAGTGAAACATTAGAGCCAGACTGGCATATACCATGGACAGGTGGGTCTGATGGCCTGGAAAAGTCTGAAGCAGCAGTAACAACATGAGCCAAAGATTGGTTTATATCAATACTCCCAGTCAGCCCAGGAAGAACCCAGAACTCACCCAATTGGCCCCACAGGGAGAATTCAGGTGACTGACCCCTCCCCTACATGGTGGGACCTAGCAACTGGGTGAATGGCAGTGACAGAGTAAGACACTGACTATGATGCACACAACGGACAGGCAAGATTGAAAACACCATAATATGAACCAAGAAGTGAAAATGACAAAAAAAAGCGAAATGCAATCTCAGACCTCCAGAGATCCAGAAGAAGTACAAGAGATATCAACATAGAAGACATTGGAAGAAACACACCTGAAATTTCTGAAAAGATAACAAGTGAAATAAGAATCAAATCCATGAGGCTATAGAGGAAATCAGTTCAGAAATAATCTCTCAGGTAAATAAAGAAATGACAACCTTAAAGAAGAAATTGCTCAGCATAGCTACAGAAGACATAGATTAAAAAAGAAATACAGGAGCATAGGAAAAGGATGGCAAACCTTAAATAAACAATATAGGAAAAAATATAAGGCATGAAAGAGATTCAAAGACATATGCAGAAAATTAAAAATTCCACTGAAGCCGGGCCTGGTGGCACATGCTTGTAATCCCAGCACTTGGGAAGCTGAGACAGGAGGATCATTTTGAGTTTGAGACCAGCCTAGGCTACAAAGTGAGCTCAAGGCCAGTCTGAAAAGCACAGCAAAACCCTGACTCAAAAAGACAAGGGTCAAGGATCTAGCTCAGTGGCCTAAGCACCTGCCTGGCAAGGGCAAGGTTGTGAGTTTGATCCCCAGTACAGGGGAAAAAAAAAAATCCACTGAAAGCTGGCAAAACCACTTGAACAAAATTGACGACAGACTTTCAGACCTTAAAGACAAGATCATGGCTCACTATCACAAAAAACAAAGATCTGTTAAAAATAACAAGGAACCATGGAATAATTCAATAGCACCAAGACAATGCAAAGAAAAACAATATAAAACCGACAGGTGCCAATGAAAAAGCAGGAACACAAATGACATAAAAAACCAAAAATATACTACTTGCAGAAATAACAGAAGAAAACTTTCCAAGCAGGTAAAGACAATCTGATATACAGGTAAGTGAGACATATAGAACTCCAAACAGCCATAACCAAAATGAATCTACACCCAGCCATACAATAATCAAGATCCCAGAAATTCAGCACAAAAACAGAATATTAAAAACTGTTAGAGAAAAACAAACACAGATCACCTATCAAGGAAAGCCAATTAGAATCATGGCCAACTTCTCAACACAAACCCTCAAGTCAAGAAGAGCTTGGAATGAAGTACTTCAAATCTTGAAAGAAAACAACTTCCAACCCAGATTGATATACCCTGAAAAACTATCTTTCAAAATTAATGGACAAATAAGATACTTCCATGACAAAAAACTGAAGAAATTTATGGTCAACAAATCAACCTTAGAAACAGTACTAAAAGATATTCTAGATAAGGATAAAAATGACCACAATTCCCAGAACAACAAAAAGAAACCACCGGGTAGGGAGAGCAATTAAACATGGGAGAAAGCAGGGAACCAACCATAGAAAAATAACATCACAAAGATAAGCCAATACATATCAGTTATGACCATCAATGTTAATGGCCTCAATTCATCAATCAAAAGAAACAGACTGGCAGAATTGATCAAGAAAAAAGATCCAACAATATGTTGTACACAAGAAACACATTTAATTCAAAAAGAAATTCATACACTGAAAGTCAAAAGATGGAAAACAAAACTGCATGCAACAGGAACCCAGAAAAAAGCAGGGGTAGCTATTCTGTTTGCAGACAATGTGAACTTCAAACAAAAATGATCAAAAGAGATTAAGAGGGGCCAGGGATTTAGCTCAGCGGCCTAAGCGTCTGCCTGGCAAGCATGAGGTCATGAGTGCCACAAAACAAAAACAAAAACAAAAAAAAAAAACCAGAGACTAAGGTCACTACATACTTGTTAGGGGAAAAATTCAAGAGGAAGAGGTAACAATCAGACATATATATGTACCAAATATGGGAGCACTTAACTGTATAAGACAAATATAAACACACATAAAAAAATCAAATAAGCAATAACACAATTGTAATGGGGGACCTTAATACCCCACACTGTCACAAACAGATAGTTCAACTAGACAAAAAGTCAGCAAAGAAAGAACAGAATCAAACATGTGAACAAATGAACTTAGC
Organism: Cuniculus paca; assembly: GCA_004365215.1. NCBI lineage: Eukaryota > Metazoa > Chordata > Mammalia > Rodentia > Cuniculidae > Cuniculus > Cuniculus paca. Next base: position 37,296 of record RJWT010001517.1, read on the forward strand.
AGACATTCACAAAGTGTTTCACACAACATCAGAATACACATTCTTTTCAGTTGCACACGAAACATTGTCTAAAACAGTGCACATACTAGCCCACGTGCATAGCACATGCTTAAGTAAATGTAAAGGAACTGAAATTATCCCATTTATATTATCCAACCATAATGCAATGAAAGTGGAAATTAATGTCAAAAGAAACTGCAAAAATTCCATGAATACATGGCAATTAAATAACGCCCTCCTCAACAACCAAATGATCACAGATGAAATTAAACAATACCTACAATCAAATGAAAATGCAGATACAATATACAGAACGTGTAGGATGCAATGAAAGCAGTCCTAAAGGGAAAATATACAGCAGTGAATTCTCACATCAGCAAAACAGAATGAGCACAAACAACCTAATGCTGCACCTCAAATTTCTAGAAAAAGGAGAGCAAGTCAACCCTAAAGCTCACACAAGGGAGGAAATTATAAACATCAGGGCAAAAATTAATGCAATGGAGGCTAAGAAAACAATACAAAGAATTAATGAATTGAAGAGTTGGTTTTTTGAGAGAATAAAGAAAAACTGATAAACCCCTTGCAAACCTTATCAAGAACAAGAAAGAAAAAAATCAAATTCATGCAATGACGAATGAAAAAGGTGAAATCACTACAGATCCTGTGGTGATTCAGAAGATTATCAATACCTACTTCAAAAATCTTTACTCGCACAGGATGGGAAACACAGACAAACTGGACAGATTCATAAAAACATATGAATTACCAAAGTTGAATCAAAGATATAAAAACTTTGAATAATCCAATATCAGTCAATGAAATTGAAAACATTAATTAAAAACTTACCAACAAAGAAAAGTCCAGGTCCTGATGGATTCACTGCTGAATTCTACAAGAAATTTAAAGAAAATTTAACACTAATACATCTTAAACTCTTTAATGAAATTGAAAGGGAAGCAATTCTCCCTCACTCATTCCTGGAAGCTAGTATGACTGATATCAAATTAGAAAACACCCAACCAAAAAAGATAACTAGAGGGCAATCTCCCTAGCAAACATATATGCAAAAATCCTCAATAAAATACTAGCAAACAGAATGCAGCAAATCACCAACAAGATTATACATCTTGACCAAGTGAAATTCATCCCAGGAAGGCAGGGACGGTTCAACATATGAAAATCAACAAGCATAATACACTATATCAACAGAGCCAAAAACAAAAATCACAGGATCATCTCAAAAGATGCAGAAAAAGGTTTTGATAAACTCTAACATTCATGATAAAAACCCTAGAGAAAATCAGAATAGATGGTCTCTACTTCAAGCTGATGAAAGGCACGTATGACAAGTCAACAGCCAACATCATACTGAATGGACAAAAACTGAAAACTTTCACTCTGAAATCAGGAACATGACAAGGATGTCCACTATCACCACTCCTATTCAATATAGTTCTGGAAACACTACACAGAACAATTAGACAAGACAGAGAAATAAAAGGAATAAAGATAGTAAAAGAAGAAGTTAAAAGTATCATTATTTGCAGATGACATGATACTCTGCATTGAAGACCCCAAAAACTCCACCAAAAAACTGTAAGAGTTAATAAGCAAATTTAGCAGCATAGCAGGATACAAGTCAACACTCAAAAATGAATAGCATTCTTGTATACAAGCAACAAACTCACTGAGAAATTAGGGAAACCACACCCTTCCTAATACCATCCAAAAAACGAAATACTTAGGAATCAATATAACAGAGGAAGAAAAAGATCTATACATTGAAAATTACAGTACTCTGAAAAAGGAGATTGAAGAGAATATCAAAAAATGGAAAAGTATTCTTTGCTCCTGGGTAGGAAGAACCAACATAGAGAACATGAAATACGTAGGAATCAATCTACAAATGATGTAAAAGATCTATATATTGAAAATTATAGTACTCCGAAAAAGGAGATTGAAGACATCAGAAAATGGAAAGATAATCATTGCTCATGGATAGGAAGAACAAACATTGTGAAAATGGCCATTCTCCCAAAATTGTTATACAGGTTTAATGCAATCCCAATCAAAATATCATTAGCATACCTCGCAGATCTAGAGAAAACATACCTAAAATTCATTTGGAAACAGAAGAGACCTAGAATAGCAATGGTAATCATGGGCAACAAAGATAAGGCAAGAGGCATCACAATCCCAGACTTGAAATTATACTACAAAGCTACCATGATAAAATCAGCATGGCACTGAAAAAAAAAGGACATGAGAATCAGTGAAACAGATTAGAAGATGCAGACACAACCACAAACACACTCAGCCACCTTACCTTACACAAGAAAGACAGCCTCTTTAATAAATGGTGCTGGAAAAACTGACTTTCCTCATGCCAAAGATTAAAACTAAGCACATGTCTATCACCATGCATTAAACTAAAGGCAAGTGGACTGAAGATCTAAATATTAAAAGAAAAACATTAAATACACTGGAAGATAAGGTAGTTAGAAATCTTGAAGACACAGGAGTAAGGCAGAGAGTTCATGAATAAAACCCAAACTGCATGGGAAGTACTTCAAAGAATCAACAAATTAGATCTCATCTTATTAAAATGTTTTGGCATATCAAAAGAAATCATAGACTGAAAAGACAACCCACAGAGTGGGAAAATATTTTAGCCAACTGTCCCTCAGTCAAAGGACTTTTATCTATAACATATAAAGGATTGAAAAAAATCAGGCCTCCCCAGTTTCAAAGACACAATCCAAAAATGGGCATCTGAGATAAATACACACTTCTTTGATGAAGAAATAAAAATGGCAAATAAATACATGAAAAAATGTTCAACATCACTGGTCATTTGAGAAATGCAAATTAAAACACTGAGATTTCATCTCACTCCAGAAAAAGTGGCTATCATCAAAAAATCAACCAATAACAAACACTAGCAGGGCTGTAAGGAAAAGGGAACCCTTCTCCACTGTTGGTAGGAGTGCAGAGTGGTACAACCACTCTGGGAATCAATATGAAGATTCATCAAAAAACTAGGTTTAGAGGTCCCATTCTGTCCAACTATTCCCCTTCTGGGTATATTTCCAGAAGAATTGAAAACATCATACTATAGCGATATACGTGCACCTATGTTTATAATAGCACAATTTGTAATAGTTAAATCTTGGAAACAACCCAAATGCCCATCGACTGAAGAATGGATAAAAAAGATACGGCATTTTTATACAATGGAGTACTACTCAGCTATAAAGAAGGATAAACTTTAGGCTTTTATATATAAACGGATGCCACTGGAGACCATAAGCAAAATAAATCAGACTTGCATGTGTAAACATCGCATTGTCTCCCTAGTGTAAAAAACTGAAAGAATAAATGAGATCCAAAATATACAATAGCTATTGTGAAAGTGAAAGGGGAAGAAAATGCTCAAAAGGAAAGAACAACTAGGATGGGGGAAAGAAGAAAGGGAAAAGATGATATATCATATATATACACACAAGACAGATAATTAGACTACTAATCTCTGTTAATTCATCAAAAAGAATGGTTGTGGTTTCATTGGTCATTTTTTCATGGCTACATCTTGTAATCTGAGCAACTACTTTGAAGATAACGACACAATATATTAAAACAATGTTAACATCCTATTATGTTTTGAAATTCTATATCATTTTTATTCTTTTCATTTTAAATTTTTTATAAAATTGAAAAAGAAATAAAGCAAAATTACAAAATTTGTAAAAAAAAAAAATCAACACAAAAAAATTTTCTATACCCAACTGAAGAAAAGTTCCAATTCCAAAAGCATCTAAAAGAACAAAATATTCAGGAATAGACTTAGTCAAAAAGGCAGAAAGTTTGTATATTAAAAACTGGAAAAAAAATAGAGCTGAAAAGAAATTAAAGATATAAATACATGGGAAACATTTCATGCTCATGGACTGGAAAACTTTAATATGGGGCGTCATGATTGATAAAATATACCCCATTCATGTTTTTCTAATAAAACATGTACTTCAGAACAACAGTAGCTGGCTATGTGTCTTGTAGCTGCATTGGGGAATACAGGAAGCAATCTCTGTATTCACCGCTTGGTACAATGAACAGCAAGGTGTCTGCACACATCTAAATGTAAATACATTAGTTTTACCCACATTATGCACCACGTCACATTTTTGTGTATTTATAATTTTGCATTACATATTTCCTTCTGATTTCTCTTCTAGAATTAGCACAGTTGAGTACAATGTTGCATGAAAATCTGCTTTTACAATTTTGGGAGGAGGCTGAAAGTCAGTCATCATATGATACAGTTAATGATGACTTGGTTCATGTAAGCCAAAGAAGTTAGCAAGATATGACAGATAGAAAAAGTACAGAATGAAGACTGTGATTCAAATGAGGAAGAAAACAGTAATGTAAATATGTGACTATTCAAAATGCTACAAAACTAGATCAGAAAATGTTATTAGGGACTTCTGAGAAAATGGCAGAATGGTGAGCAGCAGAGATCAAGTCTTTTTGATATTTGGAATCCAGATGCTGGAATATAGCAACGTGAGGAAGAAACAGAGGGAAGACGTTTCCCCAGTGAGCAGGGTTCTGAAGTGAGAATTAAGAACGTAAAAGAGGGACAATTCGGAGGAAGGAGGTGGCAATTAGTGCTTTCTCCTTGACTCTCTCAGCTCATAGGTGGGTGTCTCACACACAGAGGCATGGTGGAAAGAGCACAGTTATAAAAATAGTAAAGGCACAGTTACAGAATAGTAAACTTATAGGCATGTTATAGCAAAGTTAAAAATCAAACAGTGGCCTCTGCCTATGCTCCTGCTGCTTGTCATGTAAGCACCCTGTTAAATTCAGTCAGCCTTGATTGTCTGAGAGTCCAGCTGCTTTTCTTCTGATAACGTGCTGGGACAATTTGACTGTACAGCTTGTGCTTTCCTTAGTTAAAAGAATATATATTGTTTCCAACTTGTTCCAAGGACTTTGTTTGGGACAGACTGATCTAGTCAAGGATACCTTTAACTTTGCTTGCTCTGTTCCAAACCCCATCCCTTGTCCCCAGGATGTTCCTACAGTGTAGTAAACAATTGCTTTTAAGTACAACTATTTAGAACTAGCTTGCCTGACAATATGTCACTTAACTCATGTAACCAATCATGTAGTAACCTGTCATCAGCTTTGTGCTTCCTGCTTGCAAACTGTATTTAAACTGAACTCTACGCTGACTTGTGGCTGGTGATTTGAACTCTGTTATAGTCCCCCAGTTTGCCGACATAAGATCAGTAAATTGCCTTCCACATTCCTTGATGCAAAGGGTCTTCCATTCAGTTTGATATTGGTTTTTCTACAACATGGTGATTACTGCCAACCCCAGAGGCTTCCATGGAGAAATGCACAAGTGGAACAGACCAGTGGATGCTGTACACTGCAGTGGCTGGTGAGTTATTTGGGTTCACACATGCCCCAGGAGAGGGCAACTGGCTGTTAGCCATTTTGTAAAGGGGCCAACAGAAGTCAGAACAGCTGTGGGGTTGGCTCCAAATGTCAGGGTGAGGTGCATCCAAGTTCAAACTGACATGAGGTCAGGGAGCCAAGCCCAAGACAGAGAGCCAAGTTTAAACCAGCAGGAGTCACTCAGAGTGTTGTGAGCTAAAAAACTAGGGTCCCCATCTCAGAGGCAGGAAACCTGAACTATAGATTTGCAGGGATCAACCACTGCCATTGTTCTACTACTGGTTTGCTGGGATCAATTAACATTGGTTCTGTCTGTGCCTTCTGTCAACCAACGACAGGAGACATACACTGAAGTGGACATTATTTTTCCTACCTCCTTTCTTGGCTTTTTAACTTAATTTTTTTAAAATTACTTTTTATTTTTCTCTTTTGTTTCATTTGTTGTTTTTATATGAATGAGCACTGTTTCTAGTTTTTGGGGGGTTGGTTGTTTTGTTTTGTTCATTTCTGATTCTTCTTTCTTTCCCTCATATCTTCTTCACCAGTTCCTAAACCTTGTAAAATCTTCCTCGGTCCTCCAGCCTTCTTTCTAATCCCTTAAAATTACTTCTCTATTTTTTTTTCCATAAGCCCTCTGAAATTTTCTTCCCTGAAGATACAAACACCATATTGAGGAGACATATATTGTATACAATTTTCTGGCTTATTTTTATTTATTTATTTATTTTTTAAACACACGGTCTCACTATGGATTTCAGGCTCACCTTCAACTCTATGTAGTCCAGACTGGCCTCAAACTCATGACAATCCTCCTGCTTCAGTCTCCCGAGTGCTGGGATTACATGCATGTGCCACCATGCCCAGTTCGGTTTGTTTTAAGATTTGGTTATTTAACTGTAAATCCTGTTCTTGTAGTTAAAGGTGGCAAATTAATAGTTCCAGAGTTTGTTGTTTTATAGACTGTGTTAAATGATACTGTTATTACTGATTATACTACTTTAGCCAAGGTGACACAATTGTTCTAATCAGTTGCTCTTACTTATATGCCAAGACCAAGATTGCCTGAGGGTCATAAACAATAATTCAGGCCAATGCTAGTCCATATAGGCAGCAATTTCTCAACTTCTCATCCCCGATAAATTCAAGAGGCAGGATCTTGCAACAGAATTAAAATCCAAAAGCCAGCTATACCTAGAAGACATCTCTGAGAAGTGGTCATTTCCTAAGGGTTCGATACTAGCAACAACAATACCTACTGTTTACAAGCAATGATGCAGGAAATTGAAAGAAAGAAAGAAAGAAAGAAAGAAAGAAAGAAAGAAAGAAAGAAGAAGAAAGAAGAAAGAAGAAAGAAGAAAGAAGAAAGAAGAAAGAAGAAAGAGGAAGGGAAGGGAAGGGAAGGAAAGGGAAGGGAAGGGAAGGGAAGGGAAGGGAAGAGACATGGGACAAGGAAGCAGGATGAAACCCCAGTCTTCTAAATTGCCACAGTCAAACCCAGGGGTCAGTGAGGTAGAACAATCTGAAAGCCACCCACCTGGACTCTCTGAAGTGGTAATGGCAAAAGTAACAAAGCAGGTGAATGAGGCACTAGAAAAAAAAATCAAATCAGAATCTCTCAGGTAAGTTCAGCAGTGACATGCATAATAAAGGACATGATTGGTGAATCTAGAGAAGCTACATATAAAAAAAATAGAGACGCTTAGGAAAATGATGGAAACAACAAATGCCCAATATAGGTGGGAAATGGAATCCATGAAACAGATTCAATCAGATATCAAGGTGATTAAAAATTCTGTTGAAAGTATATGTAGCAGGATGAACCAATGTGAGGACAAAATATCTGATGTCAAAAACAGGATTGTGGTTACCAATCATGAAAAGAAAGATTTCTTAAAAATAGCAAGAGGGAATAAAACTAGCAAGGGAACATGAAAAAAATCAATCCAAGGGCTGCTATTGGACTCAAGAATAACATAAGATTGACTAGAGTCAATGAAAAAAGCGGGAGAAAATACAAACAATATTAAAAAAAAAAAACTGTTCAGAGAAATAATGGCAGAAAACTTACTAAGCATAGAAAAGGAATTTGACATATAGATGACTAAGGTATGTAGTATAATGAATCCACCAGCCAAGGCAAGCAATTAAAAAGAGGGGAGAAAAAGGAAGCCAATAACAGGAAAATAATGACAAGGATACGTCAATGCATATCAGTTATAACCATCAATGTTAATGGTCTCAGTTCACCAGTAAAAAGAAACAGACTGGCAGAATGGATCAAGAAGCAAGATCCAATGATATGCTGCATACAAGAAACACATTTAATTCAAAAAGAAAGTTGTAGACTGAAAGTTACAGAATGGAAAACAATGCTCCATGTAACAGGAACCTGGAAAACAGCAGGGATAGTTATTCTATTTGAAGATAAAATGGATATCAAGCCAAGACTGATTAAGAGAGACAAAAAAGGTCACTACATCCTTGCTAAGGGAACAATTCAAAAGGAAGAGCTAAAACAAATACTAACAGACATGAAAAAAATCTAATAAGAAACACTAATACAATTGTAATGGGGGACCTCGATAACTCTCTTCAACAAATGGTGCTAAGGAGAACTAAATATTTACATGCAAAAGATAGAAGTTGGACGCTAACCTAGTACTTTATACAAAAAATTAACTCAAAGTGGATAATGATCAATATATAAGATCTAAAACTACAAAGCTCTTTGAAGAAAATACAGGGCAAATGCTTCTTTACACTGGTTTCTGCAGTGATTTTTTGCATATGATACTAAAGGCACAGACAATAAAAGAAAAAAAATTGGACTTGGTGAAAACTTTAAATTTTGTGGAACAAAAGACAACCTAAGCAGAGTAAAAAGACAACACAGAATGGGAGAAAATATTTACAAATCATGTATTTCATATGGGATTCAAATCCAGAATACATACAGAACTTGTACAACTCAAAAACAGAAAAGCAAATGACCCAACTTGAAAATGTTTAAAAAGTCTTGGCCAATAAGTATATGAAAAGAGGTACATCACTAATTATCAGGGAAATGAAAATCAAAAATCACAATAAAAGCTAGGTATAGTAGTACATGTCTGTTTCTCAGTACTTGGGAGGCTGAGGCAGGATGATAATTTGAGTCCAGGAATTCGAGGTTAGCCTGAACAACACAGAGAGATCACATGTCAAACAAATAAAAGTAAATCCACAATAAGATATCATCTCACACCAGTACGATGGCTACTATTAAAAAAAAAAAATCAAGTGTGTTTTGGTGAGGATGTAGAAAAACAGGAACATCTTGCATACTGTTAGTTGGAATGTCAAATAATACAGCCACTATAGAAACCAGTGTGATGGTTTCTCTAAAAACTAAAAATAGGGTTATCATGTTAACCCAGCAATTCCACTTCTGGGTATATACTCAAAGAACAGGAAACAGGGTCTCAGAGAGATGGTCATCCATATTCACAGGAGCACTAGTCACACATTATCAAACTAGGTTACTAAACAGTATGTTCATCAATGCATAAAAGATAAATAAAATTGAGATATACTTAAATGGAGTATTTATTATGTAGCATTAAAAAGGGAGAAAATTTGGCAAAATGCTACAAAATACATGAACTTATTCAGTTAAGGACAATTCATGAAGGACATTCTGCTAAGTAAAATAACCCTATCTCTCCAAAATGAATACTGTATCATTCTGCTTATAAGATGTGATTAAAAAAAAAATACAGTGTGCTTACATAAAATGTATTGCCTTGAACAATCCATTGCTATTAATCTCTAAAAATATTCTCCCTCACTTCAAACACACTTATCCCACTGTTTTTGCCACTTTCTGAAGTAGTTCTGAAACTACTCTTTTATGTCTTCATTTGTGCTGGTATGGCTGCCTCAATGCCCTGAATTGTTATCTAAATGTTTACATTTCATGGTCATTTGACTTTGAGAAAGTGACAAATGTGGTGAAAAGAGTAGATGAGGACACACTGCAATATTTTCATGAGGCTGCCTTTCCACCAGATAGCACTTGGCGCAGCATTCACTATATATATATATATATTTTTTTTTTTATCACACCTTTATTTCAGAACTGCTTCAGAAAGTGGCAATGCTGGACATGGTCGTGCACGCCTGTAATCTCAGCACTGCGGGGCTGAAGCAGGACAACTGTGGTGAGTTTGAGGCCAGCCTGGGCTACACAATGAATTTGAGGCCAGCCTGGACTACATAGTGAGTTCAAGGCCAGATTGCACTACATAGTGAGACCCTATTTAAAAACAAACAAACAAAAAAAAAAGGAAGAAAGGAAAAGAAAGAGGGAGGCAATGATGATGGAGTAATTGTGTGTGAAGCAAAGTGGAAATATTTTGAAGGCATTAATGCATTATCTTTTACTGTAATAAACTTTAATATTTAAACATTCACCCGTTTTGATCATCCATTGTATATAAGATACTGTACTTACAACCTGGGAGAGAGATTATCAATAGGGATGTATGGGGACAAATATTGTGTCTATATATTTTCCCAAATATGAGGAAAAGGAACCAATAGGTAAGAATATATACGAGATCAGAGTATATGTATAATTATATGTTTTGTTTGTATGATTTTTGTTACTTTACAGTTAAATTATTTATTGTTCTGGTAAGAGCATATAACAATCTTTAAGAGCACAATTTGAAGCCAGATTGCCCTGATTCCAATTCTATCCCTTCCACTGCTAAACTCTGAGCTAATATTTATAAAATACTTATAATGATGCCTGGTATATAGTAAGCACTACATAACATTAAATAAAATAAGCCTGGGTTTATCTGATTTTGCTTTTTAATCAGGCAAAAACATCTCAGCACGAGATCATGAGTTCGATCCCAGGTGCCGCAAAAAAAAAAA
>RJWT010001518.1:0-47673 GCA_004365215.1 Cuniculus paca
AGAAGATTCCAAATACTTTAGTTTGAGAAACTTGGAGACTGTAGTCATCACACACACACACACACACACACACACACACTCACACACACAGAAAAGTTGTCATTTGAAGCATATAGTACACTGTTTCTTTAAATTTTTTCTGGTAAGCATATGCTGATCATTATCAAGGAATGTGAAGACAAATGTAGCAAGGAAAAATGCAGAAAGCAGCATTGGATGCAGTAATGTCTGCATCACTATTTCATCTAACATTGATCATGACCAAAGATGTGCCCAATTTCATCCCTAACCCAACCCTAGAGCAAGAAAAGTAAATAAATTGATTTCATTCAAGAAGAAAAGGAGAAGTCTCTCTTTTTGCCACATGACCTTAAGAGCTGATGAGTCTACCATCCACCTCTTAAGGAGAGCAGAATACGTATTGCAACCCATAACTGTTACTTAGAAACTACACTGTCTTCTTCCTTTAGGTCAAAGGAGGTTACTACATTCTTTTTTCTGTCTACCCATGTTCATGCCCTAGGATCAAGCCACAAGCTCATCAGAAGAGGAAAAAAAAGACAAGCAAGGCCTTTCTGGGTTAGACTTTATGCCACTCTTTGAAGTCATATCTAATAAAAATTTGAATGAGAAACAAGGATAGAAATGAATGCGATCATTATGTATATCTAAATGGTACCAATAAACTTCATCATAATAATAAAATTTTTAAAATTGAGAAGCCTATCTTGATAATCCCTTCAAAAAAAAGAAGCCAAAGTTTTTATAGCAATTTGTTAACCCTTCCATATACAGAGTACTCTCTAATTGAAATAATCTATGACACTTTTTTTTTTTTTTGCAAAATGGTTGAAAACAGTCTGCTTCTCCTGAACTTTCAGTTGGTCAATTTGATTTAAAAATAATATTGATTTCAAAGGTAAGTCACCCCAAAGCTTGAAGTAGCTACAATGAAAAACAGGAAAAAGTAAGATATTACCACTTGTCAAACAGAAAATATGCGATTTTGTGATGCTTTGTATCCTGTACTACTCCTTGACAAGCATGATGTTGAACTGCATTAAATATTAATTTGTATAATGCAGTAGTCATATAAAACTAGGCATAAAACACAGCAGGGGAAATTGCATTTTCTTACTGTTAAGACTATTGTTACGGTCTTCTGGTACCTCATGCTGTCATCCTACTTAGTAGATTGATGTTTATTTTCCCAGCACACATTGACTGCCATCAATAGCATTACTAACTTGTCTACCATTACGTTGCCCTCAGAAGTAGTAAATCTTACAGACAGCAAAAGGGTCTTTAGACTCAAGAGCCTACTCATAATCTCTTGACATGAATTTAATCAAAATTCAGAAATGACACATGAACACTTGCTTCTAGCAAACAGTTTATGCTAAACCTGGGCAATGCTTTGCTTTTGATCTATAACTCACTTTATGAAGTAAGGCCAGGGATAACTTAACTTCAAAGAGTGATTCTCCCTTGTTTTCACATGTGCAGTCTGTATAAATAAATGTGTCTGTTTTCTCTTAAGTCTCACCAAAGAAGGGTATTTACCAAATTTGCCCTTTGCCCTTATCATTTTCAGTTTACTCTTTAATCTTTTTGTTCTTGTCATAAGTCATGAAATTATTATTTTTATTCTATTTTTCTGGAGCACATACAACACTCTTCTACAAAAGCACAAGTATCGTAAACACAATACTTAAAGTCAATTTCTTCCTTCCTTTTATCTTTGGTTCCTCCTCTCTCTTTTTTATTGTTGGCTCTAAAAATCTGGTCACATCTACAAAACTGACTCTGGCCACCCTTGTACCCCCTGCAAAGTCTTACCATAGCATTATTCCCTGGAAGCTTAGTTACTTTCTCATTGCTGAGACACAGTATTTGACACTCTTAAAGGAGGAGAAATTTATTTTGGCTCACTTTATAGAAGTGTCAGTCATAGTTCATTGGCTCCAGTGTAGGGCAAAATGGCAGAGGGACATAGCAGAGGAGAAATAGTTCAAGGCAGTGGGAAGCAGAGAGTGGTCAAGAGAGGAAGAAGGGAGATAGCCCCTTCCAAGCCAGGCATGCAGTGACCCATCTTCTCCAACAAGATTCACCTCCCAACAACACGGTTAGCTATAAACTCATCAGCAGACTAATCCACTGATGAGTGTAGTGCACCCATGATCCAGTCACCTCCCAAAAGCCCCACCTGTGTGCACATTAGGCTTTGGGGGGACATCTAGGTATAAACCATAACAGAAGCGTACCTTCAGGCTTCTGGCTGAGGAAAATCAACGTGTCCCTTGGATATGGTTGCAAAGTTGACCAAACTCTAGGTAGTATCTTATTTTCCTATCTTCTCCCAAACACATCCCTTACCAAATGTACTGTTTCTTGACCTTCATGTCTATTTTAGAAATAATATCAAAATATGACACTTGAAGCCTAGGGATGTAGCTCAGTGAAAGAACACTTGTCTATCACACTGGAGTTCTATCCCCAGTACTGCTGCCCCCTCCCCAAAGTCTGCTAGTTGTTCTTAACTCTAAATAAGGAGGAAGAATTAAAAATATGGAAGTTACTGCATTTCAGAAGTTCAAAGAAAAGAATGTTATTTTGGCATCTTTGTTTAAAAACATATGCATGTTAAATGGGTAGGAAATAAAGCTTCAGAAAGTAAATTCTGGAGTTAACATTAAAAGTGTATACTGTACTGAGTTTTAGCTCCTCATGAATTGCCTAATTCCTCCTAGATTTTTAATAGATTGGTGAAGGCACGCTCTCTCTCTTTTTTGGCAGAACTAAATCTATTATTTCCAAATAATTAAAATTACTTTCAATGTTTTTATTTACCTAGAAAAAATAAAATACTTTATTTCATCTGTCATTAGCAGGTGAAACCTAAATTTTCATTCAAATTTTTGCATTGATTAAAAGTGATTAAGCATTTTGTTTACTCATCTCATTTTTGAGAGTGCTTTATTATCTCAGAAAAATACTGTGTACTACAGAGCAGTGGATTTCTATGACTGTACATTCCTGAACAAGAAAAACTGTAAAAACTTTAAAGTTGAAACAATTTCTGTGTTATGGTTTTAATATGGCTCACTGAAAATTCAGGCTTTATCAGTGTGGTAGTAGTAAGAGATGGGGTCTTTAAGAGCTGATCAAGTCATGAGGGCATTTCCTTATTAAAAAAATTAAAGCCATTATAGAAAAGGATCCAGCTGACTATAGTGGTACCTGCCTGTAATCCTAACACCCTAGGAGGCTGAGGCAGAAAGATCACAGGTTCAAGCCTCTGACCAGCTTAGGTAAACTGGCTACTTAGTAAAGCACTGTCTCAAAAAATCTGGGGCTGGGGATGTTGCTCAGTGTGAAGGCCCTGGGTTTCACCCCAATAAGCACAAAAGGCAGGGGCAGGGGGAAGGCAGTTGTCTTGGTTACTTTTTTTTGTTGCTGAGACAAACACCTGACACCCAAAATTAGGGAAGAAAAGGTTTATTTAGCTCACAGTTTCTGGAGATTTCAGTCCACAATCAGCTGGGTCCAAGGCAGGGTGGCACGGCACAGGGATAGCACTTCAAGGCAGCAGCCAGAGCAAAAGAAGACAAAAGCCCAAGCCTCTTCTCCTCCCTTGTATTGTACACAGGCCACCCCCCCCACCACCAAAACCTTCAGGGTGGGTGTAGCACTCACAAAATCTCCCTGCCCTCCTTTGCACAGGATGAGGATATTTATAAAGTAAGAACCCTGGCTCGCTGCTGAGTCTCTCAGTTAAACTTCTAACCTTCTCAAGTTGACACAATGTATTTACCATAAGAGCAGTGTTTGACTTTCTCTTCTCTTTCTGCCTTCTGCCTTGTGAGGACCCAGCATTCTTCTCCAGAGCATGGAGCCCTCTCCAAAGAACTGAACCCACCAAAACCTTAATCCTGAAATTTCCATCCCTTACAACTGTGAAAGAACATATGTATGTCTTCTGTCAATTACCCAGTCTCAGATATTTTGCCATAGTAGCCCAAAATGAACTAACAGTCTAGTTTCTAAATGTTGCTTGGGATACTGGTCATCATGTAAAACTCCACTTTAAAATTACCAATGTAAACATTTTTGTGATGAGTAGATTAAAAAATGCAAAGTTAGATTGAAGTATGTCTACATTTATTTCCACTTTATTGTACATTTTTATGTTAGAGAATTCCCAAAATACTCACACTATACTTATTTGAAATTACCTCCTGTCAATTATTTCCTAAAAACAAAAATTGGACCACGAACATTGCTTATTTCATTATTCCAATTGAAATACCTCCCAGATATAAAAATATAGATTTGGAAATTTAAAATGTGTATTGGAATTTTTTAACCATCTAAATAGAAGAATGAAGGATTGATTAGAAAATCATCCTAAGATAGCTTATGAAATATTTACCACTGCTGCTGGCTCGGAGGATATTCAATAAATAACAACTAGTGAAGTTGAAAATATGTTGCTATAAGTTAACACTCAGTTTCAAATAACCATTTTCAAAACTGCAGCCTAAAAATGTCCTGAACATAAAGAATATTTATGAGTGACAGGTTTCTTCTTCCCTTCTACACAAATGATTTAGTTCTGGCAGACTATACTGGATCTCCAATATTCAGGTTTTCATTTTTGAAATCCCATATAAGAATAATAAAATGCCCTAAGTATACATTACTGCTGTCAATCAGAATACTAAATAAAGTTTTAAATACCAAGAATAGACTATATGAGGCGTGATGGAAATCCAAGGTGAATATTTAAATTAGAAACATTTATTATAGTAAAACACACATTGTCATTAATCCTCCTCAAAATACTCCCCCTCATTTTGAATGCTTTCGTTCTGTTATTCTCATCATTTTTGAAGCAGTTCTAGAAGTCCTCTTTCATATCATCAGTTGCACTGTCATGACTGCCTTAATGTCTTTATTGATTCAAAACATTTGCCTTTTATGGTCATTTTGACTTTGGGTGAGACCCAGAAGTCCCAAGATGCCAGATCAAGTAAACAAGGTGGATGGTAAAGTTTTAGAAGCCTGCCTTTCTGTTCCATGGTACTAGACATTTGTATTCACCATATTTTTAATCATACCTCAGAAAGACACTCAGAAAAGAGAACTTCCAGAGCTGCTTCAGAAAAGGACAAGAATGATGAGATATGTAAGGGGTTTTTTTTTTTTAAAGTGAGGGAGAGTGCTTCAAGCAGGATTAATGGTGATGTGTCTTTTACTACAATAACCTCCTTTAATTAAAGATGCACCGTATATTTTGATCACTATCTGGTGTCTGTATTGGAACAGATCAAGAAAAGTTAAGAAAATAAAATCAAGAAATATGACCTGGTGGAACAGTTTAAGTAATGGGAGAAAAT
Source organism: Cuniculus paca (assembly GCA_004365215.1). NCBI lineage: Eukaryota > Metazoa > Chordata > Mammalia > Rodentia > Cuniculidae > Cuniculus > Cuniculus paca. Next base: position 5,400 of record RJWT010001518.1, read on the forward strand.
TGGAAACCCTGAATTTTCAATGTGAAACGCTCTGGGAGAGTAGCAGCCAGAGTGTGATAGTAAAGGGAGGTTTGCCCTTGGAATTAAAGACTGAAACTCATAAAAAGGAAACTTGGATTACAATATACAAAAAGCTACCTAATTTTACACTTCATGGAAACATTTGAACAGTTTCTAAAATCAAGTTATGGAATTTCATTGTTGAAAAGACTTTAAGGAGATAGTAAACAATGACTACAGTGAAATGGTTTGAGTGGTTTGCTGTAAACCTCAGTAGAGCCTCCCCTGAATTTGTGAAGCCTTCTTCAACACAGGTGTAGAACATCAGGAAGGCTTCCTTAGTAAGAGCTCCATATTTTTATGCTACCAATAAAACAGAATAGTTTTAATACTCAAGGAGGACTTCAAAATAATGCATTTTCCCTTTACATCTGTGTCACTCTCTGATTTTACCCATTGTGTATTATTCCTATTTTACAACTCAATTCTACACCTATCACAATGATTGCATTAGAAAATCATCACTAAATGGTGTATTAGTATGAAAAAAGAAATAGATGTTCCATGTTTTACAGATTAATGGTACAATCTCTTAGTTTTTCTTCTCCACCATGATTTTGAAATTCATTTTCCTTGTTGAGCCCTAGTAGTCTAAGCAATGATGCATTTTTCAAAATTATATGCTTTTTTCTCCCAGGATGGAATGCAACACTGGGACAGTGTATGCCGTTTCCTTTTCAGTGTTCAAATACTGACTGTGGACGGAGTTGTTTTCTCGGCACCGTGACTCCCTGAACCACCAAACTGTGGCTTAGAATCCCACAGGCAGAGCATCAAAAACAGCAATAGCAGAAATACTTAAGTTACAGAGTTTAAGCACCTGGAGAATTTAAGTGTTTAGTTATTATGCAAAAGGAGTTTAAAATGTAAATAAAAATGAAATAGATATCATTTAGGAAAAATTGAAATCCTTAAGACAGAAGCCCCAAACAATAGTAAGCAAATAGAACAAAAGGATTAAATAGAAATGTATTTGAAACTACAATTCTTGGTATTTAGGCAACAACATTTCCTAGAACAAGAAATAAAGAATCAAATGCCAAAAAACCCCTGAAAGCCCCGTGATCCGTGTTATAATTTGGGTTCAAGATATCAATTTTAGTAATTTTATGATCTAGGATTTTCACATTTTGTCTTGCATGCACATTTCCTCATTTTATTTTCGTTGTTGACTGATACATTTTATGAGGTACAATATGATGTTAGATGCATGCACATCATGTGTACTTATCGAATCAAAACAATAATATATCCATTGTCTTAAACATTTTCTCTTCTATATTTTATGCTCTGCTATGAATGTATTTTTGTGAACATGAAAGAGGAAGACAATCTCTATGAAGTTCAAAGTTTACTGGAATATTTGTAACTAATATTTTAAAACTAACTACAGAAAAGCAGAGTTGTTGTACAACTCTTATCGCTATTCACGGAAAACAACAGGACAAGAATACAAGGTCCCTTAATAGGTAAGTTGGGCTTTAAACCACATTTCATTCATATTTCTGCATAAGGAGGTAAGATTTACTGACTTTCACACATCCTGATGCACATAACTCTGCAGAACTGTCCATGAGCCTCACGCCTTGTTTACTTTCTTCCTAATACACGTGTCCATGTTTAAAACTTGAAAAATTTGAAAAGCAAAGCCCCTAGAGTCAACAGCATACTAGTTTGATCATATCAGTTTGCCAACCTCGATTCAATCTTTCTCATTACTATTATTCCTGAAATAAAAGCAAAATGTCAACTGTGAGTCAGGCTTAAAATAAATCTTAGAAAACAGAAGCACTAGTAACTCTCCTAGACCAAATATACTTCTATTAAATTTATTAAGCACAAAAATAGTGCACTAATATATTTTGAGATCAAATAACACCACTTTGCTTTATTAATAGTGCTTTATCAACCATGACCACAGATAAGTTTTTAATCCATCATTAGGTCTGTGTTGATGTAGATTTCCATGAATCTTAATGATGCAATTTTCTTTAGGAACAAGAAAATATATACTTACCTAGCTGTAAGATAAGCATAATTACAATAATTAAACTATTTAATTTTACTTCTTCAGAGCTATGATATGGCTTCACCAAGGATACAGAAATTGAAGAAATAGGTGCTCTCTAGGAATCAATAGAAAAAGGAAAACAGATCAGATGTTCGAGTCTACATTTACAACTATGTAAGCATTGTGCCAATAAGAGCAGTGCTTGTCAGCAGCCACGGAGGAGAGAAAAATAGTCCCAAGGGCAAATGTTCTGAGTGCCTGGGGGCCACCTGTAAGAGGAGAAGAGGCCTGAACCAAGAGTTCCAGAGCTAGCAATAGAGGATGAACATAGGTAACTGTAGACAATTAAATTTAAATATTGTGATCTTCCAAATTAACATTAATATAAAAATTGATGTACTGCATCCACCAAATTAGTAACAGTTCTTCTTCAAAAGTTAATATTAACAAAATTAAAAGAAGTCACAGATTAGGAGAAAATATTTATAGAACATTCTGATAAAGGATTGTTATCCAAAATATATGAAGAGTTACTGTAGTTCAATAATGAGATTAACAACCCAATTAAGCAAAAATCAAAAGATCCAAGTAGAGATTTCACAAAAGAACTTATGTAAATATAAATGTGCCTATGAAAAGATGTACTACATCAATCATTAGGAAAATCCAAAATCTATGTATTGAAATATGATACTGTACTGCAAAAATGTGTGCGACTATTATGTGTTCATTAAAAGGAAAGACAAAATTTTTCAACATTACAATGAAATAGCATTATATACAGATTTGTATGGCTAAATCAAAAATATTTATAATACTCAATGTTGTGAAATATGTAGAAAAACTATGACCCTCATGTGTTGTTGTTAAGGACACAAATAATAGCTAATTTAGAAAACAGTTTAGTAGCCTCTTTAAAAGGCAAATATTTCAGATTCACATATGATCTGAATGATGTGAAAATAAATGCTTCCAAAAAACACATAAATGCAAATATTTATAGCATCTTTATTCACATTAGCCAAGAAATTAAAGCAACAAAAATATTCACCAAACTTTACAAAGGATAAACAAATGGGGATATAGTTATACAAGAGAACAATGCTCAGAGATACATAAAAATTCACAACATATGTAGCTGTATGGATGAATTGCTAATGGTAAATACTAGAAGTCAAACACAAGACACATACCCACGTCCACGCACCAACATGCATGTATGTATTTTAATTACATGAAACTTCCTAAAAGGGATAAAAAAAAATTACTGAAGTTCTTAAAGGATGGAAACATAAAACAAATCAGTGAATGACCACAGGGGTGAGTGAGGACTGGTAAAGGGCAAGAAGAAACTCTGGAAGGAGGCACTGGTGATAGAAGAGTTCTAAAACCAAATTGCAGTTGTGGTTGCAAATTTATATAAATTTAGTAAAACTCATCACAGTGTACCTTTAAAATTAGGAAATTTTAGGGTTATCAATGATCTCTGACTAAAACTATTGAATATGAAGCCCAAAGGAATATCCATTTTAGTTTCATAAATGAATAAATACTATACAGAAACATACAAGATATAAAACAATTTTAGAAAATGAGAAAGATATCAACTACAATATCAATCAATAGTTAATCATTTTCTAATTTCATCCTCCAACTTGTTTGATTTTAAAATCGTAAGAATCTCTAATGGACTAGTCTGGAAAATCTATCCTTTATTAATTAATTCTAAATTGAAAACTAAGAACCAAATAGAGTCTTGTGGCATCTGAAAGGAGACTTTTAAAGGAGATGCCACATCTTTAACAGCTGAGTCATGTATTTTAACCATGTTATCAGTCACAGCATAGAGTCCCTTTCAACTGTAAGGGACAGAAGTGGACAGTGATAGGAGATAGTTCAGTGTAGGGTAATAATAGAGTACAAATGTCATTTCTGCGAGTAAAAGTTTGTTTCAAAATTTGTAAGTATAAACAAAGTTTCCATAAATGGCTTTTGTGATCCCTCACTCATAATCGTGTAACTCCACGAGAGGAACTTTTTTTACATAATTCATTTCACTATAACTGATTTTTCTTTCTGCTGTGCTAACCTCTTAAAACCATCTGATTTATATTTGTAGTACTAGTGTACTGTGGTGAATTAACTGATGGGCAGCTTGGAACACCCAGCTGAACTGAGTCAGCGTGGTGCTGGGTGTGGAAGGCCCACCTGAGGATTATTGTCTACAACATAAAAAGAGAACTGGAGAAGATGGTGTGATGTGATTCTCCTGGAGAAGATGGTCATGCTGGCCTTCCTGATGTGAACTTGGCTGTTCTCATCATCAGAGGACCTTGAATCCTCAGTGGCACTGAGGATGGCTTCTATTCTCTTTGAAGGAGCTCTGGTCCTTACCTTGAGCATCGCTTCCTGGCTCCAGTGCAGATCTCAGCCTGCTGGCACAGACCCTTCATCCTACTGGCACAGACTTTCTACCTTTTACCACTGACCTTTTGGCCTTCCCAGCGCAGATCTTTGATACAGACTTGAAGGAGATAATGTCTTGGGCTCTAGCCTCCAGCTGAACTCGTGGAGGACATTGCCATGTGCTCTAGGTCTTTGACTGGACTCATATAAATGACATTACCATGGGATCCGGCTGAATTTTTTGGGTCTCTAATGGGTGGACAGTTCTCTTACACTGTTCTGCATTTGACTTTTTGGGTGAGTATTATAAAATAAACCAAAATTTTGTGTCCTATATTAAATCTATTCCCTTGAAAACCTTGACTACAATATATGCTTAAATGAAAATTGTCAAATCGTTGAGAGATAAAGGAGTGATTAACGGGAAAAAAAAGACAAAGTTCAAATGTGAAGTCTTGGCAACCCCATGCTTGAAATAGTATGACTTTTTTCATAGTAAATTATCTACCAATCAAAACTTTAACTAATTGGGCATTAAAACATTTCTTTCTCCACCTAATCCAGACTCTCGTGAGATAATACTTCACAAAAATGTCAACAAAATTTATGTGAATCTAGAAACTCATGTGTAAATCAGTTTGTTGAAAGATAATTCTCTAGAGATTTCTCAGGTTTCCACACATTTTGTAGAAAAACACTGGTGAACTTTGGTTACAGACTATCTGCTCAAGTTTGTTCAGATAGTGAATAATCTTGGAAAATACAGACAGTGAGTGACATTTTCTATAGAGTAAAATTCAGGTTTGCTTACTGCTCATGAGAAAGAATTCAGCTTCCAAGTGTGAAGTCTGTTGTAAAACTAACCATCATAGAGGCTTTCCTTGTGTTACTGTGCAGTCAGAGACTTGCAGAATGAGAGCAAATCCTGCTATTTTCTCTGTTTGCTGGGAGTAATAAAGTCTTTTGTCTCTGACACAAGAGTCTCAGATCTTCTGTAATATCATGCAACTTCAGCAGGTAGTTTATAAGTAGGATAAATAAGTAGGATAAAATTTCAGATTCTTCACGATGTTTGACACAACTCCATGGTAGTCTTCCTTATTTGGTTGTCTACTCTGCTCCACAAGCAAGAAAGCCTAAATTAATTTTATGCGCTATTATTCAATTCAGTTAGTTTAACAAAAACAAGAGCCAATAAATTCATATTTAACAATATTAACTTGACACTGCTTTAGTATTACTTCCTAAAATAAATGTTTGCATAGAAAACATTAGTTAATAAAAGTGTATCCACTTAATGCAAACATTAAAGATTCAAATGTATAAGGAATATTAGTGAAATTATATATTCATTTCAAATATTTCAATCTTTTTGTATTATTAAGTTCTTAATTGTATATTTTGAAAAGTAAACATACACAGGTCAAAAATATACATTCTAAAAATCAAGACTACACATTCAAGTCTAAAATGCAACAAAAAGTTCATGCTTATTAAATATATTATCCACAGTACAGTACAAATCTCAAAGTATGTAAAATATGTATAAGAAATAATGAAATCAAATTGCTTCAATTTGTCTTTTGACAAATTAAATAAACATGATTTTGATAATCTAAACGTCTGGAGGGTTAGTCTTAACAGAAGTCGGTGTTGATACAGCCTACTCATTTGAAGATTGCTGGTTCAGGGATTTTACTGCGACATGTACTTAGCAAAGCAGTCATTATTAAATCCAGGTTCTGGGTTGAATCAATAGCCATTGATAAAATGCCTTCGAAAGAACATGTATCATTTTGTGCAATTTTGAAAGTGCTACTTTTGATAATGTAACAGTGTCCTTAACCTTTCCGGAGGAAAAACTAAGTGCATTATTGTCCCTCTAATGACAGGAATAACAATTATTAAATTGTACTTCTAGAAAACCAAACCTATTTTTTTTCATTGACACTTCAATATCAACACAATTACTTTGCTTTGTAGAAAATAAAAGGTGACTTTAGAATGTCAGAGCCTGGATATAGTTAATCTCAGGCAAGGGCTTTTTCTATTTGGACTTTAAGAATTCTAGTCTGGAACATTTTTAAGAATTCAATAAATTTATGTACATACACCTACATAGAAAGGTGATCAATTATATGAGTGATATATGTACAGGCTAAGTAATATTAATAATTAACAACACAGCTAAAGAATATTAAGCTTCACATTAATAACTCCATGTAATCACTTATTTTCTAAATTCCCCATTAAATACATATGAAAAAATACATACAGGATAAAAAAAGAGTAAATACTATTTTGAAATTCTTAGCTATATAATAATAATAATATCACATTTTGCTTTCCTTATTAAATCTATATTCTGGACCCAAATATATATTCTTTTTATATATTATTATTATTGACTTGCCTATAAATCTATGTGCTAAGAAAACGGTGAAAATTTAAGTATGAAATTTGCTGAATACTTTAAAGCTGTGTATGTTTTTGATCCTAAAATCTATTTTTTATAATGGAAAACACATCCAAAGAAAATTTAACTTAGTCAATCCATTAGCCCTTTTATGTATACATATATAAGTATGTGTGCATACATAATTGTGAAGTTGAATATACAAAATCAACTAAGAGGAAGCTTTGAAAATGATAGCTTAAGTGTTATCATGGAAAATTCAAGAGGAGTTTTGCTAACAACCCACACATAACGGCAATCTTTTCCTCCACCTGTTAATTTTGATTGTGAGAATACTTACCCTAAGTGCAGACTCTTGATTTGACTTCTTTGGTAATTTAGAAATCCTGTCAGGTTTTGTTTCTTTATTCCATTTGTGCAAATTTATGAAAAAGCAAGATGAAGCTGAATTCAATGTTAGATGAGATAAAAGCAAGATAAATCAACTATAAAAAGAAAGGTTTTCTTCAGTCTTAAAGCAATTACTTTGATAATTAGCTAGACTGGGTTTATTCAAGCAATACTTCTGAGTAATTTCTACTGTTTGACCAAGAACTTTCTAATTGGTGCTAGCATGAATTTGAAAACTGAATAGGCTTACTAGAAATAATACAGCATTATTTTTGGCAATATGATACCATACTTACACATTTTTATAAGACTTAAGCATCAAATAGATATAAGCAGATCTGAATCCCACCTCTGTATTCAATACTTGTGTCAGCTGTGAGTTACTTAACTTTTCTGAGATTTGGATGGGGAAATAAACTATTTAAAATCAATACTGCTTCTAGGCCTTCTTGCCTTTATGAAGTTGTCAGCCTGCAAGTGAGAGACATAATTCATAATAAAGGGGAAATAAATTTCTAAACTGCTTCACTCAACCTACCTCGGCTGAGAGAGAATGAGATAAGAGAAGCTGCTATTTCCCAAGTTTTGCTGTTTCCTCTCTGCTGCACACAGGTGAGACTCGGAGTCCATGACGGTGTCTTCAGTAAGAACAGAAACACGTTTTTGGGTACACAAGTGATACAGATCCTAACTAGAGGTAGATAGTCACATGGTACTTCCTGATAATACCAGATCTTTTAATTTCCTAAAAAAGCAGTGATAGAGAGTACCCTTAAAAGAACATGAGATTAAAGTGGGTAAAAGGATAAAGCAGTAGGTGGAGAAGAGAAAATTTTAAAGAGCCTGGAGCCTATGAAATAAGGTGACTTGTGAGAAATTTACCATCATTCAAAGTTTTTTTGGAATAGAGATATCTAATAATATATTTTTAAGTTGATATTCTAATTTATATTCACTATAAGCTTTCCCCAAAACCAAGGTAGATTCATTGACTAAAATTACCTTTCAAATACATGCTTGTTGCTTTAATCCCACTCCTTTGGCCAACTGTAATTTCAAGCACATCTGCAGAGGAGAGTTCTGACAATGAAACTAGAGACTGACCAATGTCCTTCTGTGGCTTGCACCCTCTCCTTGGGGGATTCAGAGTCTTCACAAATGCCACAAGAGTTGGTTCAACCTAACACAGCCCAACCCAAAAGGTGAGAGTGTATGGCCATGTCAACCTGCAGCTAGTAGGGGAAGGAATGGCAAATATGCCAAATGCTTTCCTGTCTTGAAAGTGGGCCACTCTGGGGGCCCCTGCAGGTTTCTGGGGAGACTCCCACGGGATAGAGCCCTTGCTGCTCACAGAAGCAGCAGCAGCAGCAGAACCACACTGGTCCTTCCATCACTCTTTCTTGCTTCCTGGAAATGCCTCTCAAATAGAATGTTCAAGCCTTTGTTCATCCATGATTTGTGTTCCAACAGACTCCAAACCAAGATTCCTCGGGAAATGATTTTACGGAGCATACAAGGAGAAAGTGGCTGTGTTCACTACCTGAATCAGCACAGACCTGAGAGGAATGGTGGGGGACAAAGACAGTAAGCCTAAAACAAACAGGAATTTCCAGCTAGGATCCCAGGAACCAGGAGCATCTCTATATGAAGCACAAGACAAGGCTATCACTTTCTTTTTCTTTTTCTTTCTCTTTTTCTTTCTTTTTTTGAGGCAGTTTTATTTATATCTCAAATGACAGATCATTCTTAACTAATGTATGGTTAAGTAGCACACAATCAGTGGAGGAAAATTAGCATATTGGAGTTGATAAGGACAGTAAGAATTTGACATTCGGAACCAGTTTATCACTGTCAAGACCTCCAGTTGCAGATTTAGTTCCAATCAATTTCCAAACTTCAGTTTTTAAGTGATATCAGGTGTGACTTTAGTGAGTTACCCACTAAATTATCAGGTGACACACTTTGAATCTCAAACATATTCTGTGACCTGATGATGCAATAACTTTCAAACCTTACTTTATGAAATTCCTACTTGTATACTATATTTCAGCTGGATTATTACCTATAGATACCTTGAATTTAATTTACCACTGTCCACATTTGTTTTTTCTCCAATATTATACTTTTTCACGTCTGCCTTAAATAGTACATGGTCTATGAAGTGTTCCTGAACCTTACTGGAATGTATCTATTTGTTTCATGGTGGTAACTCTTCCTTTTCTCTTGGCATACTTATCTGTATTTTTAACTTAGTCCTATGTCACAGGATGATACCTGTGCTTCATTCATCTTTTACTAACACATCTGGGATTTCTTCATAAAGTTGAAGATTAAATTTGATCAACTTCTCTGTCCCCTACAGTATGCTGGGTATGCTTTTACTGGAAGGTTTTGCTATTAGGTTTCTTATTAATCTTCAAATTTCCATGAGTCTTATTCTACATACTGCCAATTCAAACAATACCAGTGATCACGCATCCTATTCTGAAGACAAAGGTTGACTCCCGTCCTTTAAACAAGTCACTAACGTTTTACTTTCACTCAGATTTTCTTATCTCCTCTTATTCACAGGTTAGCTCTAGGTATCAATTTGCCCAGAACATCTCCCATTTAAGCCTGTTGTTCAAGAGCAAATAGAGCATCCCAAGTTTCCTGGAGGGAAAAATAAAATATATAGTCACTGTATTTAGATGTCTTGAAATTATCTTTCCTTTCTTATCTGTGCTTGACATATTCCCACACTGCATTCCATATTATATAGTTCAGAATAGGTAATATTTATAAAGTGAGGAAAATTATCATGTAGAATGACATAATGTAATCAGTTTCCTCTGGCATTCAGAAATACTTTCCTGTGACCAACATTATAAGCATCTGAGTAGTATTACGTCTGAAACCAAAATGGGTGGGTAGAGATATTGCATTTGGCATCGCTTCAAAAACATCATTTCAGGAAGAAAAATCCAATTCAATTTTCAGAATGACTGGTTAAACCAATCCATGACAGGTCTATATAATCAATATCTACTGCCACTTACCTTGGCAGCATTCCTGGAAAGATCATTTTCTAAAATTGTCCTCTTCTCAGCCACTTTCCATTGTGTTTTATGTAAATTATTTTGGCTTGTCTTCTTTCTTTCTCCCTCCCTCTGTCTCTCACTTTCTGACTACAATAAAGAACTTAACTGATGCACTATCTTCTGTATGGAAGAACAGGAATTTTTTGATGCCTGTATGATTTTCAATTCATGCAGTAGTGAGTTTCAATATTATTCTAAGCTATCAGAGTGGATCAAAATAGTTTCCTTTTTCAAAGTCTTATGGATAGCTCTAAGCCCAACCCTAAAACCAAGTGTTTCTTTCTCTGTTTTCTACCCTACTCTCCAAAACTAGCATGCAGTGTCCTGCCTTACAGCATGCAAGAACAGCTCTTGACGGTTCCCTTGAAGGAATTAGTGTTTTTCTGATCGAAAAGTCTTTGAGAGAACATACAGCAATTGGATTAAAAAAAAACTAATTCTTCTCCAAAATACACCTCTGACAAATGCCCTGTGTCAGAGGAGCCTAAGAGAAGTAGATCAAAACCACTTTTGTTTTTCCATTGAAATACCCTCTGTTATCTCTTAACAGCTTCTCATTCCTATGAGAACAAACTCATAGCACTAGACTAGGCTAGAACTGCAGCCAACAAGTCTCTCACTGTGACTGTTACAACATCTCCAAATTCTTCTCACCTACTCTCCCCATCCTTCACCATGTTCCGATTTCACTGGCCTCCTTTATGTTGCTGAAATACCACACCCTTCCTTCCCCTTCTCTGCCTGCAAGGCGCTTCTAGTTCTTCATGTAACAGACTTATCATTCTCACCCTCGAGCTCTCAGCTTGGGCATCACCTCCCATCAGATGCAGCATCCTCTGATTGAGCTACGTAAATGCTCCTCCAGTAAGAGTCACCTCCACTGCCACCTGGATCCTTCCTTACCTCTTGTCATAGTTCATTTTATTATGTTTTCTTGCTTGACTGTTTTCTGTGTACACTTTATGAACCATGTCTGCCCTTTCAACCCCAGCATCCCAGTGCCTCTGCATAGTAAATGATCAGTGGGTGTCTGTCGTAGAAACGGCAGCTCTCAGCAAGTCAGGTGCAGGCAATATTTCTCGTATTACCATTATCCCGCCTTTGCTTTTGCCAGCAGCAGATGCTTTCCAGCTAGCTGTCAGTTCTCACTATATCAGAGGATCTCAGCCTTGGCTTCTAGGACCATGGAACTAAAACATTTACTCTGTAATCCATGGAGGAAGATAAGGGAAAGGACACTGAAAGAAAAAAAGAGAATCAGATGACATTACTAAATCCTCATGACAATTGCACTTTCAGGTAAATACACTAATAATATTTATGAGGGAAAAAAAGATTTTAACTCTCAAAAGCATTTAGTGGGTCATCCCTGGATAACAGTAGAAAGAAACTAAGATTTGTAATTTCTATGTAATATTACATGTGTTTACCACTTGCTGGAGTATAATATAAGACATGTTTGATTACTTGAATGCTCCTATCATGGGAGGTAACCCTCGAATGCCTCCCCTAGAAGGCTCATCTATAAATCCGGACAAAAACATCATGGCTAAGGAAGGAGCATAGGAAAGAAGAAGCCATCGTTAATGCTCCGTACCCTTCTGTGCCCATCTGAGCCTTTTCACGGTATGTATCTTTGAAATTATTTAGTAAAGTTGTTTGCTGGATAACAGCTCTGATTTACTAGGAAATTTTTTGCACATTCAATCATGCTTTTCAGTTCAGTTGTGTCTTAGAAATTTGAAGGTGCTTAAAAATTATTCATGCTTAGCAAAAATAATAGATAGACAATACAAAATACTACACTTTATCTTAGCCCAAAGGCCGAGAAGCGATTAGATAATACAAAATGGAGAGATAGAGTTTTTGCAAATGGGAAAGGAACCACCATAAAGATGGAGAGGGGGAAAGCAAAGGGGAAGGGAATTAAAAGAGAATTAAGATGTGTTATGTGCATGTACCAACTTCTCTTAGGAATGTAACCATTAGCTACTGCAAATACATACTAATAAAAAATAACTCCCCTAAAAACTAAGTACTTGTGCTTAGAATGAGTTAGATGTTAAGAATTTAGTCTAATAGTGGGATAGAGGAAAAAGACTTGCTGAAGTTTGTTTTACTTCTTAAATCCTAGCTTGCATAAGTGGAAAAATAATGAAAGCGTTTCAGGTGATACCAGTTGTAGTAGTTTGAATAAATGTCCAGCGAATGATTTGTTCATGTCCTAATCCACATGCCTTGTTATCTTAGTTGTCTAGGGAATACCATGAAAATGTCATAGGCTGAGTGGCTATATATATATATATATATATATTCTAACAGCTCTCGAGTTTGGAAGTCCAAAATCAGGTACCAGTAGATTTGTGCAGGCTGTCGAAGTTGCAGACAGTTTCCTTCTTGATGAATGTGTCCTCGCATGGAGGAATGAAGGGAAAAGGAAAAGGGGGAGAGTGAGACAGAGACAGAGATACAGAAAGAGAAAGAGAGAACACAAGACAGCAAAACACTGCTCTCTAGGTCTGTCTTTATAAGGACACTAATCCCATCATGGAGGACCAATTCTCATTATCACATTTATGCCGGTTTCTTCCAACACCATCACACTGGGAGGTGAAACATCAACATGTGAATCTCAGGTAGAGAGTGCAATTCATTCCACAGCACCAAGGAATACAGTCTAATTTAGGAAAAGGACTTCTGCAAATATTTAGTTAAGGACCTTGAGAAAAAACCTTCCTGGATAACCCAGATGGACCTTAAATCCAAAGACAGATATCATTGTAGGAGAAAGGCAGAAAGACATTAGACACACAGAGAAGAAGGCCATGTGAACACAGCAGATTGAAATGTTTGCAACCCCAAGCCAGGAAACACTTGCACCAACAGAAGCTGGAAGAATCAAGAAACAATTCCCCATTAGAGCTGCCAAAGCGAGTACAGTCCTGCTAACTTCACCTTTGGATTTCTAGCATCCTGACTATAAGGCAATAAATGTCTGTTGTTTTTAGTTTAAAAATTATGAATGTCTTAGTTCTACCCCAAATCAATTAAACAAATATCTTTTGGAATCTAAGCTCTGACACTGTTGCTTGAAAGGTCTGAGATAACAACTCTGCCATAGAATAGAGTTTGAGACATTGAGCACTGAAGAGTTACCCCCTTCTGCAGACATTTTCATTCAATGAAGATTTCATTATTCTGAAAAACCAAAAATATCCTTGACCTTCCAAAAAAGTAATGTCCTTTGTCAGATTTTATATACTAGGGAATGTGTTAAAACGTGGTTTAGAGACAATGTATATCAGAGACTTATGACTCCTTTATAATCAACTGTCACTTCCATTTTGACTGTAAAGGAATAATTTAAAAAGAATTTGAAAAATACAGTGAGGGCCACTAGGTAAAAACAGAGCGTTTCTTTATCTTTACTTTACACTAAAAGTAACCATTGTAATTATTTTGTAGAAAAACATCAAAAAACTGAATATTTTCTTTCTTTTATATTGCAATTTCATACAGGTTTTTCTTTCCTATTTTTTCCTATCATGGTCAGTAGTGAATAAATCTATCATAGACCACGTGAAAGAAGTAATCATAATTTACAAGGAAATAGAAACAGTTCCTCTAACCTTAATTTTTTCTGTTTAACCTACCATCAGAAAGAAATGCAGAAGGTCACCTCTTCATCTCTATTTCTTAAGAAAAGAATTAGTCATACATATTGTTGAATTGGCTTCAATCCCAGAGGATAAATGAGAGATGAACTGATTGAACAAAGGTACATCACCGCACTCAGAAAGCCATTTGCTGGTAACAGGAAATCAATGTAAAGCAGTCTTACAACATTGCATGACATTAAATGTCTATAATCACTTTATTCTGCTTAAGTTGTACAGATGTGTTCAGCCAGCATTCTCCTTCCGTAATCTCTCCGTAGGAAAACTCATCTCCTTTCACAACTACAGAGATCACTTAGAAACTAATAGCCCTCAAATCCCTATCTCTATCCCTGTCTTCCCTCCAGAGATCCAGAGGCCATATGGTGCAGTAGCTGAGGATGAATAGACAGGCTGGGGAGTCACAGCGTCACCACACAATTCCCAGCCGCCGCTCGGAGGCCATATTCTTTATTTTAAATGAGCCTCACTTTCATGGTCAAGTTTAGAAAAATACATGCTACCTAGTCTTTAGCAATATGTTCTTCATAAATTTTGTAATTGTTCTATTATTGTTATTATTATTAAGCCTATCTACACAGATATTCCAGGAATCACCAAAGGCAAAACTGTCCAAAGGTGAATCAGTGATTTTGACCCAACAATTTGATCCACGCCTGTAAAGGACACCATATTCAAAACATTATCATCTTATCACTTTTTTCATCCTCTGACAATCATGTTTATCCTCCTTCCCCTGAATCTCCAGCTTTCTAATTTGTTTTTGCTTTATTAAGGTATAATTAACAAATAGAACTGTTTGTATTTAAAGTATGCATTGTGATGATTTAGCATACATATATGTTGTGAAATGATTCCAGATCAAATTAATAAAAACATCTATCAACTCTCATGCCTTTCTCTTATTCAAATTATTTTGAGTTTAGAATGATTTTTATCTACTCTCTTAGCAAATTTAATGCATAAAATACAGTATTATCAGCTAGAGTTGCCTTGGTGTTGTATCATCAGAACTTACTCACTTTGTAAGGGAAAATTGGTACCTTTTGAATAAGATCTCCCTCTCTGCCAAGCCCCTGGCAGTCACCATTGTATTCTTTATTTCTATGGGTGTATCTGTTTGTCTTCATTTATCTTTTAGATCCTACCAATGTGTTAGGGGGGAAAGAGAGAAAGAAGGAAAGGAAGAAGGAGAGGGAGAGGGAAAGGGGGAGAAGGAAGTGGGGAGAGAAAGGAGAGAGAGAGAGAGAGATTTTCTATAAAAGAAAACACTTCCATATGCAACAACATGGGGTAGGCATCATGCTACATGAAATACAAGTGCTGTATGGTACCATTTACTTTTAGTTACCCCAATTCATTCTTCCACCTCTGCAGTGACCCATTAATATGTTTACTTGCATCCCTACTGACATGACCTGAAACTATAGTCATCTCTTTGATATTGAGATCTTGTAACTGGTCTCCTGGGCTTCGACGTTTTGATCTCACGTTGCTATCTGATTTCTCCCAACATCTCAGACCTGAACTGGAAACGACTCCCTGATACACTCGAGTGCTCTCCTTAATATATCATTTGAAGAGTTTTACAACCTGTCTAGCCTTGGCTTTTCTTCAGTCATCTTAAGAGGCTCTCATCCTTAAGTCTATTCATGAAAAATGATATTAATAAGAGTCACTCACTCCTAGATTTTCTCAGGATGCAACTGCCTTGAAACAAAGAAGATAGACTGCAAGCAAGAACAGTGTCAATACAATATGACAAAACATAATATAAATATAACTGTATATACAATGACTCTAATTTGTATATTTTAAAGCAAATAATGTGTAAACTTTGGTGCTTTTTATTAGTTGTACCAGATTTGCATCTTTCGGCCAATCTTAAGCTTCTAGGTGACTCTGTTGTTATAGATGAGCAAAGTTAACCAATGACCTAAAATTCAAAAGTCAGCCTAAAGGTTATTGTGATATATACACCTTGTTCTTTCAGCACTTTCTAAAACATCTCTACCATGTCCACTGCCTCCCATTTCCTGAAAACCTAAACATTCTGTGTTCCCTTTGGCTTCAGTGCTGTATTTTCCCTTTCTGTCTGGTAGACGAACACTCGCCCTTCTTGTCTCAGCTTAAACAGTATTATCTCCTTGAATGTTCTCTGATCCTTTGGAAGATACACACATTCTTCCGTATATCTGAACTGAAAACCTGAAAACCATGCTGAAATGCTAAGGAACAAGGCTAAGATCAAGCTGGACTGACATCTAAACTCCAAATTGCAGCATCAAGGTTAATTCAAGAGGGAAAGTGCAGGAAAGAAGCAGTTATTGCAAACAAGAAAAGCATACGACTGACATGACCACAGAGACAAGAACAAGACACCTCGGTAGAAATCACAATTTCAAATCAGATAAATATTGATCAGTATGCACAGAAGAGGACTGAGTCTGCAGATTGTCTAACCGTATTCTGATATTAATATTGATATTTTAATAACTGTTAGGCTTTTTTTTAATTGCCATTAATTATGTCACTATCTCAGCTAGCCTTCTTAAGAAAAAGGAATTTTTACTTCTGTTAGGTATGAAGCTAGCAGCAAGTAGAGACTGAAATCTCTCCTGCAATTCCCTGGCAAGCTCAGGTGCCCCAGCTCAGCATGCCATTCCCGAGGACGTTGCATCATCTTCTAATTCTCACCAAGGTGAGTTGCAGATTGTGCTGTTCCATAGCAACTCAAGTACCTGCATGTTTTTCCTTACAAAACCAAAAATATCACATGCTACCTGACATTGAGAGGAACTATTTATTCATGCGCAGATCCATGCCTATGAATACTGGCCAAATACTGATTAAGCACCTTTCATGTACCACTGCTCTTAGAAGTGTTGGGGACACAGCTTAGAGAAAAGGAAATCTCTGTGCTCATGGATCCTGCTTTCTGAGGGGGGAGAGACAGACTCCAAAACAGATAACTAAGACATGGAGTCTGGAACACATAAACAAAAAGCAGTAGGAAAAAGGGAAAACAGGCATACAAAGAGATGCATAAGGGTTAAGAAAAATAATAACGTGAGTGGAAGGGTTAAAAAGAATGGAAAGTTGGAAATGGGATCACAGTTTTGGAGACTGGTCAAGGAAGGAATACATTAAAAATAGTATTTGAGTAAAGAGATAAAAGAAACCAGGAAGGGGCTACACCACTGCCTGGGGAAGAAAGGGATCCAGATAGGAAATGGAGCATATGCAAGGGCCCTGGGCTAGGCTTATGCTTGATGAGTTCCAGACTTAGCACTATCAACCATATTTAGCACGTAACAGTATGCAAGGCACCACTCTAATCATTTTACACAGAAAAAGTCATTTAGTCCACACAGCTCCTCTCATATATAAGGGCTTTATTATTCCTGTTTCATAACTGTGTAAATTGAGGCATGCTAATTCAGAAACTAGTCCAAGATTGTGTAACTAGTTAAGATTCAAACCTAAGCAGTTTGGCTCCAGGGCTAATGCTTATGACTACTCTCCTGTGTATTATGTCTTTGAAATGTATCAATTTCCATCACTAATGAATAGAGATTATGACTAACCTACATTTAAAAATAGAAGAAAAAAAGACACACTTTTAATAATCTAGTAAAACTGATTAACTCCAAGGAGCAGGCCAGAAAATCCATAGCAAAGAAGAAAGCCATTCACCTAATCCTGCATAATAATCCCTCCTGCTCACGCAGTGTTATGGTTTGCACAGGGGCTAAGGGTGTCCTCCAAGACTTCATGTGTTGAAATTTAATCCCCACTGTGAGGCATTGAAAGGGAAGAAACTTAATGTGTGATGTTTAGAGGTGGGGTTTTGGAGAAGTGGTTAGGATTAGATAAGGACTTTGGGACAGCGGCTGTAATTGAATCCAAATGACTTCCTAAGTAGAGGGAGAACGACCAGAAAAAACACGTACACAAGTGCACTGCTTACCTCTTGCAGTGTCCTGCGCCAGCCAGGTATTCTGCCAGCAAAAAGAGCAGCACCAGTTGTGGCCACTGTCCCTTTTACCTCCTGAACTGTGAGCTCAAAGTAGCCTCTTTTCTTTATGACTTACCCAGCCTATGATGCTAGCAACAGAAAGCAGACTAACACAGTGTAAGATTTAAATGCCATAAAACTTTTAAAGGAGAAACCATAACAAAGCACTTAATTTCAATTATTATGACTCTAAGATGTGACTAAATTAATTGCCCGCTTTGCAAAGATTAGACAGGTAAATAGCAGAGTCAGTAATAGCAGATTCTACAACCAGATTTTCTGCATATGAATCACAGCACAGCTTCATCATTTATTAGCTGGGATACAAACAAACTACTTAAGTTCTGTGAATCTCTGGGTTATGGATGGTAAGCATTCCCACTTCTCAGGACCTAGTTCCTGGAATTTTGTTTAGAAGAATTGAGTTAGCAGTGTCTATGGCAGGGAAGCTGTGAGATTTGTGTTTGTTTTATTATTACTTTAGTGGCAGTGTATTATAGTATGCAAACAAGAGACTCTAGTGGCAGAATGTACGGTTTGGAATACCCTAGAAGGTACTTTCTAGCTTTGACACATAGGAACATTACTTAACCCTCATTACTGTACTTTCTGATCTGTAAAATGGGGGAAATAACTCTACCAATTTCATAGCATTGTTACAAATATTAAATGTCTTTCTATATGTAAAATGCTTAGACCAATATCTGGCACACAATAAGAATTATATTTTTGCTGATAATAGCACTGTCATTATGTATCATTTAAATTTAAGGAAGTTGTTTTCTACTTTGGTTCAAGAAGACACGAACATAACCTGATTGCTTCTTAAATCCCCTTTTTAAAAATTGAGATCAGGCATAAAAGTGTTTAAAACATGCTTCTCTCTGCCTCATTATTATCAACAAATTGAAAGCATACTCTAAGAATTTCGGTATTGTGATAAATTATTTTAACTGCATTCTGAAAACTAGGTTCAGGGAAAATTTCTTCTTTTTATCCATTACTAACATAGAAATTCAAGCAGGCCAAATTTCATTTTCCCTTCTTCAATTACCTTTTTTAGGGAGAAGATGTTTTTAGTATTCACTCACATTTGACAGTAAAACCCTGGTAACATATAAAGATCTATGACACACATAATAGTTTTTCTTATGATAGGATAGTTTGGGGCCTCTACCTAATAACATACAAGGGAAAAGAAATTGAAACATAGCTGTTGTTTGCCTTGCTGATGGCAATTACTATTTTCAGTGAACATGTTGTCTATACCAAGATTTAATCACCATGTCTCCACTTCTAAAATGCTGGGGCATTGCCTACGAGCTCTTCAGACATGTCAATCCAGGTTGTTTTTACAGAACCTGTTACCTTTACCCTAACACAAATCACAGAAAAATCTGCCAAACCCTAAATTGCCGTGTAATCAGCGTGGTTGAAACACTTAGCAGAGCAGGCAAGACAGAACAAACGTTACAACAAATATCCACTTCAGATGCTTGTCTATATCAAAAAAAAAAGTTGGCTCTATTCCATGCTGACCTCGAGCGCAGCAGGGAAAAGGACGAAATGGAAAACACTCAGGATTGGCAGAGTACCTTAAAATGTCACCAAAAGGATATTGCATCAAGGGATTCTGCATACAGAGTTCCATCTTAGTACTCACAACAGTTTTAGGTACCATGATCTCATTATGAATGTGTTTACCAAAAAATTAACACTACCATGTGAATCCAAAGCTGATGTGATGATTTTGTCTCATTTTGAAAGTTTCAAAAAGATTATCATGTCCTATCTTTACAAATTTTTTAAATCTGAAATTTAACTATTCTAAATTAAAGAGTGAAGCAGAAATTACTGATCACCATTACCACTGAAGAATAATGTGAACAGTATGTGATACAAAGGATCAAGATAAAAGATACATTCCTGGTATTTAAGAGAGGAGATTATTTTTTATAGCTAAGAGTTCAAAGTTTTACTAAGTTATTACAATTTGGTTCTGATCAACATTTTTCCAACACTTTCTAACTCATACACCCCCCAAGATCTCTTTACAAATTTTATGTTTAGAGCTGTAGTATTTAATCTTTGGTTTTTTAAAATTCAAAGAATCTTAAAACTATGGATCCATAATAAGGCTAATAGATACATACAGAAAGATCATGTATATGAAAATAACAACTGACTCCTGATCTTAGAAAAGTAATGGAAAGACACTGCTCACCAGTGACCAGCTTGGAAGTAAGGCAGAGGCAGCCCCTGATCCACACGCATTCCAGCAGACAAAGGGAGACTCTGCTCACCAGTAACCAGCTCAGATAGAAAACAGAGGCAGGCCCTGCTCCACGCACATTCCAGCAGCCCTCGGGACACATCCACCCCAGGTAACCAGCAAGGGCTGGGGAAAACAGAAGCAGGCCCTGCACCAGAGCACCCAGTGGCCACCATTGAGTACCCATAGCCAGCACAGGCCACGGAAACCAAACAGTCAAACTCCAGAGAAACTGTAGCCTATATGAGAAGTACCCAGAACCCCACTACCCACTTGTTTGGAAGAACCCAGGAAAATGTCAAGACGAATTAAAAAAAGGCAGTCCCTGGACACCAACTCAAGTCCAGGAGATGAAAACATGGAAGAGATCGGGAGTTGCACACCTGAAGTTTCTGCAGTGATGGCAACTGAAGTAAAGAGACAACTCCATGAGGCTATAAAAGAAATTAGAACGGAAATACTATCTCTAGTAAAAGAAGAAATGCAAAACATAATAAAAGAATTGCTAAGCTTCTCTAAAGAAGAAATATATAAAAAAAAAATAGAGGAGCAAAGGAAAATGAGGGAAACTATGAATGAACAAATTAAGAGAGACTTAGAATGCATGAAACAGATTCAAAGAGATATCCAGGAAATTAAAAAATCCATTGAAAGCTGGCCAAATTGCTTAAAAGAAATTGAAGATAGACTTTCAGACCTTGAAGACAGGTGTACAGCTTGTGATCAGGAAGGGAAAGACCTCTTAAAAATAATGAGGAACCAGGCAATAGCAATTGAATGACTGCAAGATGATGAGAAGTGAAATAATTTAAGACTGATAAGTATTAATGAAGAAGCAGAGGTCAACACAAAAGACATTAAAATTCTATTTACAGAAGTACTACCAGAAAACTTCCCAAACATGGGAAAAAGATATGCTATCTAGATAAGTGAGGCATATAGAACTCCAGCTAGCCATAACCAAAGTAAACCTACACCCAGACATATAATAATCAAGATTCCAGAAATTCAACACAAGAACAGAATATTAAAAGCTGTTTGAGAAAAGAAACAGATCACCTATAAAGGAAAACCCATCAGAATCACAACAGACTTCTCGACATAAACCATCAAGTCAAGAAGAGCTTGGAATGAAATATTGCAAGTCCTGAAAGAAAACAACTTCCCATCCAGATTGATGTACCCTGAAAAACTATCTTTCAAAATTAATGGAGAAACAAGATAGTTTCATGACAAAGAAAAACTGAAGGAATTCATCACTGCCAAACCAACCCTACAAAGAATACTGAAGGACATTTTAGAAAGAGGTAAAAAAGACCATTGTTCCAGGAACAGCAGCAGAGGGGGATCACCAAGTGGGACAGACAATAGAATGGAGGGGGAAAGTACACAGCCAATGGCAGGAAAATAGCATGGCAGAGATAAGCCAGTGTATGTTAGCCATAAGCATTAATGTAGATGGCTTCAATTCACCAATAAAAAGAAACACAGGCAGAGTGAATCAGGAGACAAGATCCATCAATATGCTTTATCCAACAAACACATTTAACTTAAAAGGGAATTCATAGATTAAAAGTCAAAAGAGAGAAAACAATGCTCTATGTGACAGGGAACCAGAGAAAACAGTAGGGGTAGCTTGCCCATCCACTGCAGAATGGAAAGGAAAGATATGGCATTTCTATACAATGGAAAGCTACTCAGCTATAAAGAAAGACAACCTTGAGACTTCTGTAGGTAAATGGATACAGCTTGAGAGCATGCTCATGGGTAAAAGGGTTCAGAGTCACATGGGTAAACATTGTATTGTCTCCCTGATACAAGAAACTGGGGAAATTAGTGGAATCCAAATACAAAATAGAGGTTGTGAAGGTGAAAATTAAGGAGATGTCTACAGAGGGAAGGCAATGACCATTGTTAATCTATTATTCTGTTTTGAAGCCCTGTATTGTTCTCATGGTTCTGTTTAGCTAGGTTTTATTGTTTAGTTATGTTTGATTTTACTATGTTTGATGGCATGAATAGCTATTGCAAAAATAACAAAATGGATTATAGCAGCCATTGTTGATTTGCTATTATCTTATTCCAAAGGCTTTATTGCTTTACTTGTTTTCCATTGATAGATTTTATTCTATTTTGCTTTGTTTGATTTTGTAATGTGTGATGGTATAAGCAGCTACTTTGAAGATAAGATGGATCGTGGTAGCCTCTGTTGTATTCCTACAGTCTTGTTTGTAATCCTGTATTGCTTTCACTGTTTTCTTTTGATTGGTTTTATTCTATTCTGTTTTATTTGATTGCATTATACCTGAGGGTATGAGCAGTTATTTTGAAGATAACAACAGGCATTATATGGTAGCCATTACTGGTTTCCTTTCAATTTGTTTTGAAGTCTTGCATTATGTTCATTGTTTTGTTTTGACTATTCTATTTTGTTTTGTTTGTTGTTATTATGTCTGATGATATAAACAGCTACTTTGAAGATAACAAGATGCATTATGGCAGCCACTGTGGTATTTCAACTGCCTTGTTTTGAAGTCCTGTATTCCATTGTTTTGTTTTGATTGGTTTTATTCTGTTCTGTTGTGTTTGATTTTATTATGCCTGATGGTATGGGAAGTTATTTTGAAGATAGCAAGGGGTAACATGGTAACCATTGTTGGTTTATTTTTATTTTGTTTTGAATCTTGTATCACATTCTTTATTTTGTTTTGATTGAATATTATTTTATTTTGTATTTGTTTTATTCTCTTCAAAATAAAAATAAATAAAAATTTTTAAAAAAGAAAAAAAAGTAATGAAGTTTTTTTTCTCTTTTTAGTGTTTTGTTTTGTCTTCTCTTGTTTGTTACCAGGGATTGAACTCACGACCTCATGCTGGCCAGGCAGGTGCTATGCCTCTGAGCTATGTTCCTGGCCCACTATTTTAAGAATGTTACCTTAGTCTCCATTTTGGCAGTTGATATTTTGTGTTAGCATCCTGTCACTGCAACAAAATTGGTGAGATAAATCAACTCAAAAAGAAAGAAAGATTTATTTTTCTTCACAGTTGGGCAGGTTTCTGTGCATGACCATTTGTCTCCTTTCCTTTGAGCCTGTGATGAGGCAGCACATTATGGAAAGAGTGTGTAGCAGCAGAGAAGACTCATTCTCCTCATAACCAAGACTCAAAGCAAACCCATAGTCCACAGTCCCCTTCAAGGCCCATTCGCAATACCCTAAAACCTCCCACGTTGTTCCCCTCTTAAAGGTTCCTCCATCTCCCAATATCTCCAAGCTAAGGGCCCAACCTTAAACCCATGGGTCTCTGAGAGACATTCGAACTCTAGCAGATTCCAAAATGTGATGCCTCTAAGTACACATGATCCTTACAGTGACCACATTACCTTGGTATCTCAGAGGTTTCAGAGACTACAAGATATTTTCTGAAATTTTATGTGTTTAGGATTACAGATGTGCCAGGACAAATTTTCATGGCAAAAGGTGTAAGGTAGGGCTGGGGATTTAGCCCAGCAGTTCAAGCACTTGTCCGGTAAGTGCAAAGCTGTGAGTTTCATCCCCGGTACCAAAACAAAGAAAAGAAAAGAAAAGAAAAGAAAAGAAAAGAAAAGAAAAGGGTATAAAGCATAAGCCATTCTAGTCTGTGCTTTCATC
Organism: Cuniculus paca; assembly: GCA_004365215.1. Taxonomy (NCBI): domain Eukaryota; kingdom Metazoa; phylum Chordata; class Mammalia; order Rodentia; family Cuniculidae; genus Cuniculus; species Cuniculus paca. The sequence goes on from RJWT010001518.1 coordinate 29,380, forward strand.
TCAAGTGAGTGTTACAGAGAAATTAATAGCCCTGCATTCAAAAAGAGGAAACCAAAATATGACATTTTTGAAACCAGGAGAAAACTGTCAAAATCCAAAAGGCAATCCATATTTCCAGGTTTTCTCCATTATATTTTCTTGTAGAGATACACTCACTTATTTACAAATTCAAAAAGCACATCATTAGCTTTCACAACAAGCATGATACATACAATGCAAAGTTGAAAAGAAAAATTTTCTCAATTTTGGTAGGTGTGTACAAAAACTACTTCCAGCAGTCTGGATGAAATCAGAATATAAGCTTTTTGTGCTCAGTGATAATCTGAGTTACTAAGGGAGTTGGCAGTGGCTTCTTACTTTCAGGTTCAATTTCAGGAGCATCTGGGGCCACAGCCCTTTTAACAGCACTAACCTGTTTTTAATTCTTTTTCTCTGTTCTCCATTCTCTCTTCTGAAGCAATTGGTTAGACCATTACTGCATTTCAGTGTAAAAAATACTGCTTTCATATTGATTCTTACATACATCCTAAAATTGATTGTTCTAGACTCTGATGCTTAATATTTATAGAGCCAACTTTGAAATTTAGAAAGCCTTTTTTCTCTGAAAAGCCTGATCCATATAAACAAAAGTTTGACTTTCAAGACCACTCTTCTGTACTCTGTAAACATGGTGATTTTAGCTAAATGATGCCTTCATCATTTTTTTATACTATAACTGGCCCTCCCTCCTACCCAATGAATGTAATATGCTAAAGCAATCCATAGGAATTACTCTAAGTGGAAAACAGACCTCTGTTATGGGCTGATTTTGCCCCCCTCCCATACACACACACACCATCTATGTGTTGAAGTCCTAAAAATCAATATAACTGTGTTTAGATGTAAGGGCTTTGAGAGATAGTTAAGGTTCAGTGAACCCATCAGAACAATGCCTTCATACAAAGAGCTTACCTCCTTGTAAGAAGAAAGAGACATCACTCTCTCCATATGTTTAAAGAGGAAAAACCATGTGAAGACCGGGTAAGAAGGTGAACATCTGAAAGACAGGAAAAGGGCCTCACCAGAAACAGAAGTTGAGGGCACTTGGACTCATGAAAAAAATTCTCTGTTAAAGCTTCCAAGTCTGTGGCATTTTAATAAGACAACCATACTTGACTAATGCAACCTGATAAAATTTCAGAAACACTAACACACTATAGTCAACTCCTAAATCTTCTTCAGTCTAGAAACTGACTTTCTTTTTTTCTTGCATATAAAACTATTGTCAAATCAGGATTGTAACAGGTAATTTAGTTACTTCAATTTAAACACTTCTGTTAGCTGAATGCTAAAATTATGCCAGAAACCTAATGTTAGAAACATTGATTCTTTTACTTTAACACATTATACTGTAAACTATCATTTCAATTCAAGTTTTACATAGAAAACATATAGATATATAGCTATATAGCTGTATAGATATATAGACATATAGACATAAATATATAGATATATAGATGTATAGATATGTATTTCCCACTATCTAAGTATTTAAAGTTTTGTGAGAAGATAGACTTAATCACATAACCTCAATTCCCAGAGGTTCAAATGAGTCTGGTAATCCATACAGTCTTCCATACTTACTGATATTAGGATGACACATGAAGACAAATAGGACAGTCACATGAGTGCTAGATATTTTTCATAAAATTCACAAAAATATAGTTCATCTTCTCAGACTATATTGTGCTGCCTAAGTGCATTGAGACTATGTTTTATAATAAACAGTTTTCTACAGGAATTCAAGTATTAGGGGGAAAAAAAGGCAAACAGACCTGAAGGATGGATTTATGAAGAAAAGCTAAACAGGGCAAATGCCTATAGCCTGGCCAAATAAAAAAGGAAAGAAAATGTGACAAAGTGTTTAGAAAATAAGAAAAGCAATAAGGAGCCCAAAATAAGAAAATGATTTTTATATTTTAGAAAATCAGCAGTGGCTTTACTATTTAACAAAAGGTGAAGATAAAGCACCTTTAAAGAATCTCGGAAATCAATTCAGGAAAGAAACCCCAACCACAGTCTATTTCGTCACTAAAAGGAAACCCACCATAGAACACTGTATCTGTTCATGGTGATCACTATTCAAAGTATTTACGTTGGTAGGGGCATCATAAAAAGTTTCTAGTAGCTCACAAAGTATTTTGAGAGTAAAGAATTCAGAGAAAGTAGAAAATTCTTAAGGCCAGTCCATATGTGTTCCTGCTCTAACCTGTCATGTTTTCTGAGAAAACTCAAGGAAGAGTAAAGTCCTTTCTTTATGACTTGAGAATTAGTCTCACAACCCTAAAAGTAATGACACCACGAAAGGCATAACAATACCATTCTGCACCTTACAAAGCAATCTCCTTGCTACTTCTTACAGGGAAATGTAAGGAGGTGCACTTTCCACAGAACTCTAAGGAATACCTCAACAAGGATTGCCTGGTCCACTTATCAACCCCCAAAACAAAGTGGACTTATCAAGAATTTAGGACTACAAGGTTAACTGTAATAGTCTCAACTTTGAAAACTTTTTAATTACATAATTTTAGATTTGAGCCTGTAGGTCCATTGAAAGAGTTAAGAAAATCAAAAGTCTTCTAAAATTACATATAAGAATGAAAAATATACTAATAAATATTTATGGTTTTGAAATTTATTTTCTAATATTTTAAATAGCACTCAAATATTAATAACAGCACAATGTCATGTTTGCTTCTTTGTACAATGAGCTCATCTTTAATAATGCTTCAAAGGGAAAACACAATGGAAGTAGCCAGGCAAACACAGTGCTGCAGCCCTGAGCTAACCCAGGGCTTAATGCATAAACCATTCTATGCCCACAGTACAAGTACGATAATCTCCTTTTTAGCTGCATCTATAAAAAGTCTTTGAGCAGGTGAATTAATACATTTAAGCATACTATTTACTATTAATATCAAAGTTTTTTCTCAGCATCTCAAAATACCAAGATAAGCATTGCAAATTTGAACTTTAAGACAGTTTTTCCAACTCCTACTGAAGTCCCTGCAGTAACTGCATTTGTTCAAATGGGACATCGCTTGTATTTTAAAATTCTCCCATCACACCAACTCTGCCTCTTAAGCAGGAAGACCACCCAAAAGAAGGCTTTGATCTAAAAGTAATGCTGTACTGTAAAAAATTGAAGAATAGACAAGAGCAAGAGTCAATATGAAAGCCTTTGATCCAAGTGAATGAGTCCCTTTGGGATATCAGAAAAAAACAGGAACCGGGTCCAAATGATCAGTGAGAAAGACGTATGCAAGAATTTAGATTCATAGGTTCTTCTCTGTGTACAGTTTCATGATGCTTTTTTCTCCACTGCGAATTTTGAAATTGAGGATAGTTTTAATTTAGTAAACTCATCCAAATCGTTAAACTAGAAAAGATTATAGCTTAGCAAAATTTCCTCTCCTATTGTTAATCGCATATTGATGCTGAATAAAAAAACTTTTTGGATGAAAGATATTTTAAAATAAGCAATACCTCAGAAAATATGAACATTAAGAACAGTAGTACATACTTATTTTTAAAAACTGAAAGAAAATTTGCTGAGTGATTTGCTGAGTCTTTCAGGAATGCATGGAATGCACAGACTGATTGCGGTCATTTAACTTTTGGTAGACACGGTGGATAAAATTTAGGTTCTTCTGTGTTTTTTAAACTGTCTTCAAAAACCCATGAATGCATAGTGTTGGCTTCTACAGGAACCATGAATTTCACAAATGTTGGATTTTGATTGAAGCTTAAAACTGGATGTAAATTATAAACACAATGGATTTCACAATTTTGGATTTTAAGTAGAATTTTAACAATCAACATTAATCTCTTTCAAAACCAATTTCTCTCTCTCTCTCTCCGGAAGTGAGTAAATAAACATAGTTCACATTCTTATTCTATTACTTATTAGCTATTCTACTTTGTATAAATGAGTTTATCTATCTGACTTCCAATTGTCTTGTCTAGAAATGCAGATCATGTTTCAGAGTTGTCAACAGGATTAAATACAACATAGTGCTTTGAAATCTAGTTCTTGTAGACTGGTTCTTTACATCTGGCCACAGAACCAACCCAATAGCTTTACTCGTGACTGCGTTAAAGAAGGCAATTCAAAAACCCTCTTCAACCCTAAAAGTGGGCTAAACAAACTGCATGTCAAGTAACCTAAACTAGAGCTGAAAATCACTATTTTAGATGCTCTTCTTGGGTATGAATATCAGCCTTGCTCTTAATAGCTTTATAACCATGGGGTAGATACTAAATTTCTACAATCTGTTTAAAGCATTTGAAAGATAGTGATAAAGGTTAACTATAAAGTGCTTAAGGCAGTACTGGACTGTATTAATCTCTGTATATGTTAGCCTCTTATGTTAGTATGATAATTATTATTTAATCATCATTTTGTAATTATAGTATGGCACTTTAACATGGAATCAGGTAATAACATTTAAGTCATTATGTTCAAGTTCATACTAAGGAAAAGGAACTGAAAATTTGTGGTTGTGTATAGAAATGTGTGCATTTTCAAAAGCAAGACCCACAGACAGATGTCCAATATAAATGGTTTTTAAATTCCAAAGAATTCATGTCATTCTTTCTTCATATGGTCAAACTTGTTGGAGACAGACATCCTAAAAATGAAATTGATTCACCACAATATTCATGTGGTTTTAAAATGCAGAGATTAGAAAGACCCCACTTTCCATCTAATCTGCTTGTGGGATTTTTTTTCTTTTGCAACTCAAATGTCCAATATTGCCAGATTTGAGTACTAAGTATGACGTATGGGGGTTTTGTTTCCTCTTTTGAACCTTAAAAGGTTCAAAGAAAGGCAAATGTGCCAAAGTGCACGAGACCTGACATTTAGTTATGTAATGTGCTTAGATTAAAAAAAAACAGAACAGTAACAGAGGATTAAGATGTAGAGAATGGAGACGCTCATGGTTGGGTGAGGTGGTCGTGAATTCGACAGCAAGCATCTGCTTCTTTACAGCCCACAGCCCTGGATCTTCACAGCAATCTGATCACACCATCTGCAGCATGGAAAATGCTGTCTCAGTATCTTAATTTGCAGTTTATTATATTTACTATGGCTTTGCCATTATCATCTTTTTCTATAATAATAGCACACTGAAGTGCTGTAGTGAGAGCAGAGGGCTTGGAATTTTCTCTATGGGAAGATTTTACTGCAAAATTGGACTTTCTCTTTCTTTGATTTGCTAAGCTACATCCCTTCTAAGACTTTGTCTATTTTATGATTTTTAAAGAAGTTGGCCTAATGTTACCTATAAAATTTTTACCTTTTCTTGTTTAAACAAATGCAACGTCTAAAATTAGCCTCACTTTTTATTCCTGGTATCAATTATTTGTGCTTCATCCTTTATTGTTTTGAAAAGCATCATTTGTCAAATTTTGTTGATGTACTCTTTTCCAAGGACTACCATTTTGATTTAGTTCCAATTTTTTTTCCTGTAACAATGATTTATTTTTCTATCACGTTGTTGTTATATTCTTTTATTTGGATTTCTTTTTAATTCATTTGATAACTTAAAAAACTAACACTTAGTTACTAACTTTCAACTTCTTTTCTAAATAAGCAACATTTGAAATGTTCACTAATAGTTTAGGTTACAACAGTATTTGCATTTCTAAGTTCAGAATATTGTCTAGATGAATAATGACTTACACCTAAGTTTTGCTTTGAATTTTTGATTTTTGAAAATGCAAAAATAATCTACCTATGTTTCATTATTGAGTGCTAACTGAATTCCAGGTTAATCAGACATTTGTAATGATAGAATCTTGCGATACAGCTAACTTTTGTTAACATTCTACATGTCCCTGAAAAGAAGGTGTAATTTGTAATTACGTGGCACACATACATGCTCATTATGTCATATTTACTCATCACATCCTAGAAATTTAAATATTTTTACTGCATTATATATTGGTTCCACATTCTATCAGTCACAAGAGATAATTGTTAAATTCCACTACTGCGACTGTGGGTTGCTTTGTACCCCTTTTATGTCTGTCTGTATTTTCTTGGTGTATTTTGGAACTGTGTTTTAAAATATATATAATTTACTTTATTATATGTTCCTGGAAATTGAAACAACACTATAAAACTGACCTTTTTATACCTAGTAACATTATGGACTTTAAATCCTGTTTCATCCGATAGCGTTTTACTTTTATGTAGGCTTATATATATATGTCTTTACAGTTTAGAGATGCGTTCATAAACTTTTTTGCTAGTTTTACTTAACAATCTTTTTTTTCCAAGTTGAGCTAATTAGACAATTTACATGTAATGTGTTTCCCAATCTACATCTACCATCTCAATCTGAGCTTTCAAAGTATTCTTTTTTCTTTCTTGATTTTTCTTTGCTACTTTTGGGTTGATGAATATTTCATCCTTCTACATTTTCCCAAAAAAGTTTGAAAATATTTTTACTCTGCTTATTTTTATCAGTTTACTTATAAATCACCACATTCATCTTTGATTTTTCTAATACTTACCAATAAAAAAATACTCTTTCTAGAAAAAATAAGGACCTTACTTCATCTCCACTTATTCCTGTCTCAACCTATATATTATTGTTCTCATGTGTTTAATTTCTGATCATATGAATTCATTATGACATTATTAGTAGTACTATTTGTGTTTACAGTCAATAATCTTTCTGCTTTGCTCCAAAATGGGCCATCTTGATTGTTCTTTATTTATTTGTAGAATTCATACCTTCAATCTGCTTCCTCCAACAAAAATCTACCGATGGGAAATCCTAGTCTTATAGCTGCAAATATTTTTTTCTTGAGTTATACTTTTCTGGGAATTCATGAATTGAAAGTTGTTGGAATTTTTCTCTTTGATATACTAAAATTGTCAGCTTCAGCTCTTTTAGACACCATTATTGCTGAAGAGAAGATGATGTACTTAGAAAACCTTTGAAGGGAATATATATTTTTCTTGGGTGATTTCTAAAATCTTTTTTCTTAAATCCCCCCCCTTTTTTTTTCTTTTGATGTTCTTCAGTTTCTTTTAATGTTCCTAAATGTGAACATCTTGTATTCTTATTGCTTGAATTCATTGGGCTTCCTAAATCAATAGAGTAGTAGTAGGTAGTTCTGGAAAGTCTTATTCCTTTACAATACTCAGATTTTCTTCTAATCATGATCCAACTCTCCATCCCATATCACCTACCTATGTCTTTGTGAATTAGGCTCTGAGAAATTTCTTCTGCTGTTTTTGTCACCTAATTCTCTTTTGAACTGTGTATATTAAGTTTTAAACCCATCTGGTTAGATTTTAATTTTCTATAATTTCATGTCTAACAGTTATATTCTATATCTTTCCAAGTCTGATTCTTCACAAACATTCTGCTGGACACATTTGATTTGAAGTGTATTAGGTTGGGAATTACTGTTTCCAAATTCAGCATTTGAGTTCTTAGGTGATGATCTCCTTCTGAAGGAAGGAGGTCACCTCAGGCAGGCTGACCTGGGCTGGTGGGGATGGTGAGTGTCGTTTCCCTCCATGCTGTGACATCCATGCCTGCAGGACAGCACTGTGGTCAGTCCGGAGATGTCACCTGTCCTTTGGGTGCCGTAAAGCAGAGGACTGGTTGAGATCTTGCGCAGCTGGTTTTCTTTTTAAGCTAAACATGGAAAACAGATTATGAGTTAACAGGTCATTCAACTTTGATTTAGTATTGTTTTATTATAGAAAACATAAGTTCTTAGTTTTAAAGAGGCCTAGACTATGATTATATACTTTATTGGCATTTTTGTTGAATAGGTTTAAGTCAGATAACAGAATTTTTAAAACCAAATAAAGCAATGTGTGAAAATTCAATGTTTTCATAATAAAAATAGAGATTATGTTCACTTAAAAATAAGTAATGAAGATGAAATCTTGATCTCTTATCCTTCTAGTGTAATTTTCATTTGGTTTTTAGCTTAAAATGTTAAAAAGATGTATATGTCATGTTTTGTTTTATTTGTTTGTATTTGTTTATAAATGTGCTGTTCTTCCTTAAGATAATTTTTTTATGAATGTGAATTATAAGCACTCGTCTTTGATGGGATATGATTTACTATTACTTAACACCAAAATAGGTATAATTCACACACTATTTCCTGTATAATAACATATTCTATATACATTCAACTAAATTTTATAGAGTGCCTGCTATGGACTTCCACTACTCAGAGTGTAGCTTGCATAACTTAGAAATTTCTTAGAAATATTGAGTAATTAAGTTAGTTTCAGATTTTGTAAAAAGCAAAATAGACATTAAAGTGTAATTTCAGGTCATGTCGAATATAATGTAAAACTCAGGAATGAAATGTATTATCATGCACAATATATTGTAGGAAACTAATATGCATTTCTTAGATCTTTTGATACCGTTAAAAATATATTTTGTTTTAAGGAGGCAAATCATAATGAAACTCTAATATCTAAAAACCCTCTGTCATAAGTGATATCTTTATATTACTATTTAAAAGTGCCACATTTTGTGACTTACTCTCTCAAGTATTAGTTTGTGGCACAGAACTAATACTAAAATGTTTTAAAGATTTCCTCACAATTTATTTTTAAAGCATGCAGATCATTTCATATAATAGAAATAGAAAGTTCATTAAACCAAGGGTTATCTGACCATAAACTGAAACCATTTGTAGCACCTAATTTCAAAACATTCTATAATGTAATTGAAGTAGTAATTACCTGACTTCAGTATGAACAGTTGGAGACATTCATTTTTTAGTGCATCACGTAATTTTTATTTAAAAAAATCCCTTTACATTTCCACCAACAGTTTTGATGGATAGCAACAAGAAGCATTTGTACTATAATTTTTCAGTGCATTATAATAAAGTGAATGTTTTCTAAATGTCATAGTTTAAATTTCATGGGGCGTGAAATCTCCTTTGAAATGAAATTTAAAGCCTTTTTCAAATAAGGAGACTAATCTTACAGTCAAAAACACTTTATATTCCCAGACATTATTAACCTTGGAGTACCGCTTGCAAGATGATAATACTTTTTGACACATTAACATTAAATTTGTCTTTATATAATTATGTTAAAGAATACATTTTAAATAGATAAGATTGGAAGAGAAATGTGTACAATAGTAGGATTCCCATTTACTAATAATAAATTTAACTACTCATCATTTGTATGGTAATATTAACATATCTGAGCAGCTCTCTTCTAAAGAAAACTATTTTTAGATTAAGCATTGTGCTTAGTGTCAAAATGGTAACATTGCATAATAATATAAAAGAGAGATGGCATTAAGTTCTTATACTGCTTTTAAGTTTATAAAAGCACATAATAATAATAACTTTTTATTGGTAAAGAGCAAAATCCCTTTCATATTATCAGAGCTATTTTGGTGCACCCCAAAATGTTTTATAATGTTTAAAAATACATTAATTATACTTCCAACAGCATGTTTCAACAGTTTGTGTTTAATTACAACTGGATATTCATGAAGAGTTTTGGCAAAAACAATGCATGGATATTGGTCATTTTTATCAGTACGAAAGCATTTATTATATGAAAGATAACAATGCAATCATATTTTTATCTGCTTTAAAACTTTGAAATTGTAATGACAATGGAAAGTGTCATGTATCTTTTAGAATTTCCCATAATAATAGGACTAGTAGCGATTTCCATTTTAATGACCCTGATGTTTTAAAATATGAACAAGTTAGAAAGAGAGAGAGAAGGGAGGAAGAAAGAAAGAGCAAGGAAAGAAAGACAGACAGAAAGAAAGAAAGAAAGAAAGAAAGAAAGAAAGAAAGAAAGAAAGAAAGACAGACTAGCTTATCAACCTCTACTTTCCCATGAGCAAGAAAACTAAGACTCCTGTGCAGCAATAAATATTCCATTCTGATCCCTGACTCCCACCCCTTTGTTGAGGGCATTTTCACCCTAAGTGCTCTTCAGCTTGGCCACAATGACTGAGTCTCCTGTGACTTTGGCCCCACCTGGCGGTTCGTGCCGAGAATGGATGACCAGATGTTCTGATCTGTAGAAATCGGCATGTTTCCAAGGATTCCTTCAGTTTGTTTACAGCTGTTGGTTTCTGTTGGTTTGATACGTTTTGCCTATGATTCAGTTAACATGACACAGTAGATTTTTGTTTTACCCCAAAATACATTCCCTTGAAATCCTTTTTGTTCCTCCTCTTTCTAGGCTATCCGCTTGCCCACTGAATGGCTTCTTAAATGTCAATCTCATTGTTGAGCTCCTGTCCCTCCATTTTATACTTGACCAAAATGACACTATTGTTAAAGCACAATATTAATATTGTTAATAAGCTGAATCTTGGAAAATAAAAACCATTGAATATATTTTAAACCTTCAAGGGTATTGAACCCTTCACCCCACCATCCCATTCTCTACAACACTGGCCCCCTCTTCCCAATAAACCAGTATTTGCCAGAGCTAGGATTCAGAAGGACCAAAGGCCTTTCTGTTTTATCTTTTGCCCCTGATTTTCTGTGTCCTTTAGGCGAGAATTTGTGTAGTGTGTGTGTCTGTGTATGCGCGCGTGCACTAGCTTTATTCTCTTACTTAATATTCAGAGCATAACTTTCATTAGAAAATGGTCTCCAACTTCCAGTAAACCAACTTAAATTAACCTTGGTTTAAATTGGATACTGCTTATATTAAAGCCTTTTATCTTTATTCTGTTTAATTTCCTCCAGTAATAGAACATTTTGTTTACCACTCCAAGCACAAAGACACAAGTAGCAATCCACAATAAAAATACGTATGTCAACTTATTCTTCTCAAAGAGCCATTTGCACATTTTTAATGTTTTAATATGTATTTAAAACCTTGATTATTCCCGAAGGGATTAATACTACATCACAGGTCACCTTTGTTTAGACCAGTTAAGACCTGGAACCAGAGGTATTTGAATCCTTTAAAATAAGTTTATGTAACTAGCACCTCCACTCAAGTCTGTCATTATTACAATACCACTTAAATCATTTTAAATGCAAACAATATTTACAACTTTATCTTTGAAAATAAAAGCCTTGTATTTAATTCTCTAAATTTAGGTGCGTAGTTTTAATTTCGTCTCTCAGAAGTGCCCCATAAAGCATTATTCGCGATGGAATTCCAGAGGAATTTCCCAGATGGTGGCTGAAATGAGATGTACAGGCTGGAAAAGAGATGATCCAGGCACTTCATTAAGCTCTCAGCTTAGAGAAAAATGACTTACTAATCACAAGCACGAGGTGCCCTGTTACTTGCTCTGCCCGATAGAATTAGTCTCTGACATGGGAAGGAGAGTTAAAATGTTCATAGTTTGTGGTGTTTGTTTAGCTCTTTACAGTTTAGGAAATACTTTCATCTCTTTTATTAATTTTATTTCTGAGTACAGCCCCTCTAATGGACTTGAAAACTTCAATAAAACATTTTTAATTCTAGCATCCAGCTCTATTAATCAGGATAGTATTTTTTTTATTTTAAGGTGAATACAAATTTGCACTAAATTGAGAGTTATTTTTACTTTTTGGGAAGAAGTAGGTTTTCCTCATATACTCGCTTCACAATATTCACTGTAGAAAATATGATTATATTGTATGAAATAAAGATTTTCCAGAACAGAGAAGTGAATCAACAGCAGGTTAAAGCTATTCTCTTTTGAAATTATATATTCTGAAATCTTACTTGTGTTCTGTAGATTTTCAAAGAAATTTGACTTTGTAGGAAAATTATGTCACCAATTATAATTATTCAAAATTATTACAATGCTTCATTAAGTATACAGTTATGCAAAATCTTGATAGAAGATGCTAATGTAACACAGGGCACATTTATTTAGAGTGGCATTTATAACTGTTAACATACACAGTACAAAGTTATTATTTGACAGCCATTTGAAAGCATGTCATAGAAACAACAGTGATTGTTTTAGATAAACATAAGGTGATTTTAAAACTTGCAACATGTTATATGATGCGGATAGAACTGTGTAAGCCATTATAGTCACAAGAATTCTTCAAAAAATATACAAAGACATGTTACACTGTCTAGCTATTGAAAGATACCATTGAGATATGACCTATCGCGGCAGGTTGCTACCACATATTTGTCACAAATGCTTTATGCTCAGCAAAATTTGAAAGTGAAATATGTCATTGGAGGGTAAAAACTATGAGTCAGATTTTTAAACTATAAGCTGTTCAAGGTGAGCTGGTTTTATATTCTGCAATATCTTTCCTACAAAATCAAATTGAAATGTACTACTGACTATCACTATCTACTGCTGTCTACTGATCATCAAGTTTTCTAATAGAATTAACACATTCCTATCTCTGTAGTCATAAACCTGGCTCTTAATTGTGAAGCATCACTCAAAGTGTTGATCAAATTCATCAGTTTTAAGAGTATCACTCCACCCTCAATAGCTCTTTCCCAATATTCTGAAAATATATATATAGTATCCTTATAACAATTTCTCTTTCCATTTGTAGTAACACTTAAAAAATGAAAATATTAACCTCTCATAAAGTTGTTGAGTATTTCCTCTATCTTATTAAAATAGAAAAGGCTGTTCAACTAATGTTAAGATGTTTTAACCTATGAATAGTGTTAAAACCAAACAGGATGTTAAGAACACATCTCAAAATCTTCTACTTAATATTATGTCTATTTTAAGCTTCTGAAAATATACATACTAATTAATGGAACCACGTAAGAGTTCCAGGAGATGTTTAAAAGCCTATGACAGCTAAATGTGATTGGGACCTCATTATGATTAAGATTATGCATTGATGAACATAAGAAATTCTCTCATTGGCAATGGCATACGATTTCACTTCTACTGCAAGAAAATACTTCTAAGGAATAACTTGGGTAATGTCTCTTTCCACAGAGTAATTACCTTTTATGTTTTGACATGGATGACACTTGTTAATGGCAAAGTCTTAAGGTGTTACAAATGCATAAATCACTGTCAAACACTCTCAATTACATAATGTAAGGTATTTTTATACTAACATCACCATCATCAAAAAAGTACTTAACAAGTTACTCGGCTAAGAGAATTACATAAATGCTTTTCAGTAAGAAAGGTTGCCATGTTGAGGATAATAACACCATTGTCAACACACAGAGAAAAGACCTAAGAACAGCACAGGGTAAGGTACTAAATCAAGACAATTGTAAGGATTAAGAGTAAGTGCGTTCTGAACCTAAGCATGACACATATTTGTCCATGACGTGAAATTATAATAAAGTTTAATAATAGGTAGAGGCTATATGGAGTCCTACAGATATCTAACTGTGATATCTCTAGTGCATTCAGTTTATATCAGCTTATGTTTATATATTGATCTGGACTACCAATGTATGTGATTGGAAAGCAGAATGGATTATGTAGTGCAAGTAGCAAAATGTGTATATTGAATTTTAAATGTACTATCATTATGAAGAGAAGAGGATTAATTTCCTAATTACATTTTAATATGAGTTGGCATTGCCAGAACACATATTGCTTATTGAAAAGGAAGATGCCTTAGCAATATGCTAATACCATCCAAATGTGACAGGCACCATGGGATTTGGTCTGTCATCGCACACACACGCAGAGAGCTGAGGAATTCAGATTTGAACTCACCCTTTTTTCCTCGGGGACTTTATTGCACAGCATACATGTGTACTTTTCATCTTTAAAACTACTTGCTCTGAACTCTGTCTAAAGTAATCTATCAGTGTGATTTGTGGGAGCAAGCAGTCAAGTTTAGTATACAACTCTTTTCCATATAATTAATCACTGTGTTCCTTTCACATCCCAGAAGAAACAGGTTGTCAGGATTGGAAATGTGTCATTTGTGATGAGATCCTGGTGTTAGAAACTTTTTAGGCCTCATATTATCTGCTGAACTGTGTCTGGAAATTTGGAAGAGCACCAGCGTCCATCAGTGGGCTAGCAGTCAGAGATGAAACAAGGAAAAATTCAGAAAGGAGAGGAAAGAAAGGGAAGAAAGAAGAAGCAGAAAGAGGGACATAAGAGCGGGAGACGATGGAAGCAAAAGAAGCAAGAGAAATGTGTATATTGTACGTTGTGGAACATTTTTCTTTGAGTTGCAAGGTGTGGGGAAAAAAAGAAGAATGTGCCCTCCTGGAAGAAAAACTCAGGAAAAGTGCTTCCATTGCCACAGCCCGCAGCAACAACCAGTAACAACAACGGCCACCACCATCTGCGCTCACACTGAACTGCAGCCCGCAGGTGGTATGTAGATATGTTTTCTGCTCTCCAGCCTTTAAAACAAAACTCTGATGTAGGTGTCTGCGCTCACTTCACAAAGACCCAGAGGACCAGACCATTTTAGTGACATACCAAAGGCAACAGTGGTCTTAAGTGAGAAAGTCCCAGATCCCCACTTCCTCAACTCCACCTTTTTGATACGTCGATTCATAATACTCCTCCTTTGCAGAATTTCTGATACAGTAAAGCAGCATTTAATGTTTGCTTTTAGAAACAAAGGCCCGGTGGAAGTGCTTCGATTGATCGGCCTGACCTGCATAACCTGGTAGGCTCTACCTGGGGAGAGCTGCTTTTCTTCCTCCCCTACCTGGACCACTGATTGGGCAGAGGCACGTGCACCTGATCAGTTCCTCCAGTTACCGAATTTGCAGGTCACATAATGGGTGCAGAGATGATCATGTCACCTGTTATTATCTAACCAATGCTTTTTCCCATTACTCTTTTCTTTCCTATTTTTCTAAATTAAAGAGTTTCTTAGTGAAATATGAGGGGTAAAGACATCACCAAATCATAGAAAAATTCTGAAAATGTCCCTTCAAACCAAGTGGGGACCTAGAATTGGTCTCTCCAAAAGCACAAAATCAACAGTGACATTTTCTGGCAGGCCCCTAGTCAGAACACGAGCTGCCCCTTAGCTCCACAACAGGTGGAGAGAGGTGAGACTTCACCAAAAGGGTCTGTACCTCAAATTGTGTTGCAAATAGTTCTATAAATGTTGCTGAAAAGGTAACGCACTCAGTACTGTTTCCAAGTGTTTTTCTGGACTCTCCTCACATGCAGAACCCCAAGACCACATTTTTTAAAGAAAAAGAAAGAAAACAATAAGCCCTTTCGGTCTTTAAGGAGGGAGGAAGGTGCTAAAGAGTCCAGGGTTCCTTCCACACGAGCTTGTGCTGTGGCAGCATGACCTAGCTCTGCATGATCTTTTGTCACCATTCATCCTAGTCTCTACTTAGGTCTGTGAGTCCCTTGCTTGGTGTCACAAGCATGGAACAGGTTGAGAAAGTTCACTTATTTCCTGATGTTTCTGGGGTTGACCTTGAGGTACTCTAAGACCAGGAATGTACACCAGACCAGTAAATATCTCACTGCACCGGCTCCTCTGTCCCACTATGGCAGTGCCTGCTGTTATTTTCCTAGTGGGAGCTGGTAGATGGACTGTTGATACACAGGTGTAAGGCCTGGCGCTGCTTCTCATTATACCTCTGGGGTCTGACTGTTTGACACCCAAGGAGAGCAAGGCCTGTAAGCATTAGATGAGAAAGAGAAACAGGAGTTTCTTAGTAGCGCTTGGGTTTCTAATTCCATGCATCTCCAGGACTAGGAGTCCTCTTCTCAAGGCTCTACCATGGCTGTCAGTATCTTCTCTGCTTCACTTGTTTCAAATAGTGATTTTAGTCATTTAACATAAGATTAACCCTGACATAGGTTAGTGAACTCCCAAAAGTCTCAGAAAGAAAAAAATACTGTTTTTTAAAATTGCTCAAAAAAATCCATTTAATTATGTGGGACAGTGATTTTACTACTATATATATGCTTATTTTTAAAATGTTCATTGTGCCTTTCATATAAAAGATAAACAATATGAATTTCTTATAAAAAAAGAGAAAGAAAGGAAAGGAAAAATAATGCAAACTTTATAGACAACCTATATGAATTCGGTTTTTAAAATGCTATGAGGAAAAACCTAATGTCAATTTTAAAATTTATTTGATAGAAATGTGTTCTTATAACCTTGGCCCACAAGGTGAATACTGAGAAAGGTACTCAAGTCTGCTATTCTAGTTTGTTGCAATAAGACTAAGCTCCTTTAAAGGAATAGCATAGTTCAGCCCTACTCTCTCAAGCTTAATTCTGTTCACATTCCTTCTTGGCCCCTAAGTCAATGAAGCTATCTTTGACTGGATCTATATATTGCTAGTGGCATGTTACGTCATAATGGAAACACTAGAAACCCATATTTCTACTAAGTTCAGAAACGAACTCCCAGCCTTCTTTGCTTGGTTTCTCTATTCTGTTAACCACTCTCGGTGGCTCATCTTGAGGTAAATCCCAGGACATGAAGGGGAAGAGCTGAAAATCACTGGCAAGGAGAGTGTGAGGTCTTTCCAACAGAGTCCATTGCACAGAGGAATGATCTTGTAGTATATTCGTATCAAAAAGGAGTAAATATAGGCCAGGTAATTGTTCTACTATATACAACGCTACCATGCTTCTTTAAAGGCGATATGTGTGCTGAAGAAAGCCAGTACAATTCACAATAGCTAAATCTTGGAAGTGTTCTATATGTGCATCAGTAGATGAATGGATAAAGAAAACGTGATGTTAACAAGCAATGCAGTACTACAGTATCATAAAGATAAACTGGAGTCATTTGTAGAAAAATGGATTCACCTTGAGACTATATTGTTAAATGAAATAAATCAGACACACAAGATTAAATGTCACATGGTTCCTCTTATACGAGAAATGCAAATTATAAAGAACAAAATAAAAGATAGAAATAGTAGGAAGAAAGATCCTTATCAAATGGAAAGGGAATCAAGGGATGGAAGGAGAGAAAAGAAAGAGGAGAAATAGGAGAAGGGATGAAAAAAGCAATTATGATACATTATATATAGATCAACTCCACTTCACACAAGCAATGAAAACGTTAATGTACTGCAAACATGTTCTAAAAAGTTTTTTTTTAAATTAAAACATAGTACTGGAAAAAAACAAAGAGATCAGATCTATGGAGTTGAGGTCACCCATGAAAATATAGCGTGATGTAATTCCACTGCCTTTAGAAATGTGAGCTGCTCGTGGCTAAAATACATGTAACAAAATTATTTTGATTATTAAAATTAAAATTGATGAACATTTTAAAAATCTGGACACCATAATTATGTATTGGCATGTTTACTTTTTAAACTGTAGTTTGTTTTAATTATTTAGTATAATATTTCAATTTATACTAATTCATCCACATAAGGAATTATGTTGCATAAGAAATAGATTATAACCACATAAAGTTAAATCCTGGCTAAAATTTGACCAATCATTTGTTTTATAGAAATATAAAGATTTTCTAATTACTAAAATATGTTGATACTTCAGAAAATATTTTTCTTTTGCATAAGCATTTCTTATGCAAACCATAAAGAAACTGAATTACCATCATGAATAAAAATTTGTGAAGCAAATAGCTGTACCAATTTTATTTTCATTAACTACATTTTTCTTCTTATACCCACTATCATGATTACCAGGACCTTTTTTGCAAGAGAAAACAAGATAATTCTGAATAGGTCCTTTCAAGAAAAAGGACCAAAATATGAATTGTTGGTAACCATATAAAATTATGTTTAACTTCACATATAAAGGAATTCAAATTAAAATAAGATACTCATTTCAATGAAACTTTGAGAAAATTTAGTGAAATTAAACACACCTCGATAGAAAGATAGTGCTCACTTCGGCAGCACATATACTAAACAGACAATAAATTATAAAAATACTAATTTAAATATACTTAAATATGCATAGATCAGGCATTCTTCATCCTGTAGAGAGAAAAAGAGGTCCAAAGTAAGAAAATATTTTTGTGTACTGAAAGTTTTAGGGAAGATTTAAGACTTCTTTGTAGAAAATAATCTTGAAGATTAGATAGAATTTGGAATTCCTATCCAAATAGGGTACTTTGAAGTTTCATTAGGTGCAGATACTCTCATACTTTTTGGTCAGTCATGGTGGAAGTTTTATTATTCTCCATTTTCGTTTCTTTTATGCCACTTGAGTAGTGCCCAAGGGATGACAAATTCTTGGGGTATTATATAACTTCAGACTTACTTGAAGTTCCTTTGAATTTTCTAACAGGTTCTTCAAAGACATAAGAAAAACTTCTTGTTTACTTGAGAGCATGCATCTCCATCACATTTTCATTTTCTCATCTATACGCCAT